>OU015771.1:25308733-25341518 GCA_907173295.1 Fagus sylvatica
TCTAAAGCTATATTAACAGCTACAATTCTCCCATGTTTCCATGAGCAAGAATACATTTATTCCTAGAGTTTCCTAGGCAAAATCCCCTTGCTATCCGATCAAAGAATCTTGTCTTCAAAAGGGAGGAATAAAATCATGCCCGCAACAAAAGTCTATAATTCCTTTTTTTTTTTTACCTGCCTAAAATTCTGTAGTGAAAACTGAATGAATCTGGCTTTCTTTTTATGACTGCGTACATGAACTTAAAGAACAAAAATCCTCATCTTGCAGCTGCTTAAATTATCTGGAATCAAACCTGAGCTATGGATGCCACCACTGATGTAAGGAAACTTATATCAAAATTATAGTGACAGTTGCCTTTCATGGATGAGTCTAGTAGTTTACAGTTTTATTTATTTATTAGGAAAAAAAAAAAAAATTTAATCAGTTACTTCTATGGCAGTATGGCTTTTGTTGATTGAACTTCTTCTCCACTGTTCAGGTTGGAGTTTCAAACTTTCTTATGAGCTTTTACTTGATCATGCATTTGAAATATTGTGAGCTGCTGTCAATGTTAGACTATTTAATAATTTTCTATTGAATATATTTTTTGACAAATTCACTGTTAAATTACATTATATCATTATATCTTACATGCTTGTAAAATATCAAGATCATCGAAGCTTAATATCTATCTCACCTATAAATTAACCAGATAAGTTGTCATGAAATTTAAGTACATGTGGGATTTTTAAAATATTAAACTAATAAAACATCATTAAGTGGTGTAATATTAGCCAAGAAGTACACTACAAGTATAGCATGTAATGTAACTCGTGGTTAATATTACAGCACTTAATAATGTTTCATTATATCAATATTTCAAAAATCTCACTATTGAATTACATGTTCTTTTTATTCTTAACACATACTTCGAATTTCATATTTATCAGATGTTATTTATTATAAAATGTCTTGGCTAATGTTTGATTTATAATTTTGGGTAAAATGTACTTAGATCCCCTGAACTTTGGAGTTGTTGCACTTAGACCTCATGTTTTTAGCCAATTTAGGACAAAAACTTTGAGGTTGTGCCAATGACTCCTTTCATCACTAAGTCATCCAAAAGAGACGGTAGTGAGCAGATGCCATCCAAAAAACTCAAGCAAGCAAATTTTGCACTAATTTTGCTTTCTGAGATTTTTGAGGGCACTAAAGAAACTGAATTTATCAAATTTTCTTGGCAATCTAACACTAGATAAATTTTCCTAGCAAGCAAACAAAGAAAACTTTGCTTAACCCACCTCCAAAACAACCAAGCAGCCCCAAAATCATACAAGTAATGAACAAATGATTTTCTACTTTACACATGAAAATCCAACTCACACATCTACAAATCATACAAGTGACAAACAAAATGAAAACCCAAAATTAAAATCAAAACCAAACCCACAAAGTCCCAAATCGAGATTTAGAAATCATACAAATAATGAACAAAATGACAACCCGATTGTGTAGAGAGGATGGATTTGAAAAATAAAATAAAAATAAAACCATAAAGTCTCACCCTTCATCCCATTTGCTATTATTATAGGGAAAATAAATTTGAACTTAATTCTCCTCATAAAAGAGAACATGAAATGCTAGTTGAGCTGCAAAGCTCTTCACACCCTCCATCCCACTATTAAGGAGGAAGTTTCATTTGCCCATTTGTGCTTTATATATTTGTTATAGATCAGACTGTTTGAGCTTTTATTATAAGTGCATGTACTAAAAGCTCGTCTTCTGTCATAAATAAAGAACATACATAATATACATGGACCCATCTGTTCAACTAAGGTCAATTACGAGAATCATCATCATGAAAAATTGGACAATTTACAGGATGTAAAGGCAGTTCTATCCAGACACATTCAAAATAAAGACCAACACTGAACAAGAAAATTTAAAACATATAGTCTTAGTCACTTCATTTTTCTCATCAAAAGGAAAAAGAAATATACATTCATGAAATGGAAGAAAACAAAATTCTTCGAGGGTATGAAAAGTGGAATAAAGCAGCTGAGAGTTCTAAGGACATTTCTGTAAATCACAATCTACCTTATCCCTTTTTGAGTGCAACATTTGTGCATCCATTTCTTTTCCATGGATTACTCAGAAATCCACTTTAACCACTTCTATAATGATCTCGTCACCATCCACTACAAGTCCATTACTCAACTACTCTAGCTAGCTCTCACTTTCTTTTTGTACCCCTAACAAGTACTGTAGTAGTACCACTTATGCTTCTCATTTCTCTTATGCAATAACATTAACATACATTCCATCTTTCTTTATCAAGCTTCTTCAACAGACTTTGTTGAGCAGGATGAGATTGCGTCTGCAACTGTGAGAAAGATTTTGTCCTGGCCGATCAAGTTGGCGAATTTAGATGCATGAAGCTTGTCGATCACCACCGGCCCAGGGTTCGCTAGAATGAGCTGTGAAACAAGTAACAACATGCTTAAGATCAGGTAAGGCAATTAACTAAGTATATAATGTTGTCACATTCAAAATTTACAAGTTAGATTATAGGACACGTAAGATGATTTTTTTATTTTATAATATGGATGTGAATTTACCTGCATATCTCTCTTTTGGAGACTCCTATATAGTTCTTCAAAGGCATGAATGCCACTAGTGTCAATATCAGTAACGGCTGTAATAAACAAAAAACAACATGAGAAAACGAGTTTGGATGTTGTCTAATTGAGTTTAAGAAGAATTTGTAAAAATAATTGCTTACGTGACATCTCAACTATCAAAAACTGGATTCTTGGTTGGTAGTCAGCTTTTATGTGTTCTTCCTCATGTGCCAACCACCTTAGTATCCTGCAATGAAGTTGAACTAAAGCATTATGGAAGCTGCTTGAAGTCTAATCAATTTAGCCTATTCTAAAAACTTAAAAATGTTACCCTAATTTTAAGTTCTTCATGTGAGAATGTGTATATTATATTTACAAAGATTATGACATAAATGCACCATATCAAAATTAAGTACAAAATGTTTAATAGGCCAAAGAAATTGCTCAATTACAATACTTCCAACTGTTGGAACATTTTCATTCTTTTAACTTGGTCATTGCAGAACAAATAGAGATGAAACTATTCAAGACCTAAATTGTCTCTCAATTCTCGTCCTTTTCTGCTATCAGTTAACATTCTCCATGTTGCAAATTTCTCTCATCTATAATTTTTTTTTATTCCTACTGAAGTTAGATGACTTTCTGGGCTATACTTGGTCCTCAGATTAGTTCACTAGAAGTTTAGTAATTGTAGGAAATTGCCTAGATACATATAGTCATAAGATTGGTTGCATTGGGTTCTAGATTTAGAAAATGACATGAACTTAGTATGAGAGAAAGACGATCTCTACCTCTCCTTAATGTAATTGGAGTTGGAAAAGTAAATTGCTGAATCAACTCTCACAATCAGAACGCCTGGAATTTTATTTGCTTCTGGATATTGTTGGATGTTTCTGTACACAGTTGTCCCAGGTAGTTTTCCCAGAATTGCTGTCCTTGGCCTGGTAACTTGTAGGAGGATTTTAGCAAAGGATATTGAGACCTGCAACAACAGTGTGAAAAAGATTTAAATCACTTAAGACCAATCACATTTATTTAACATTAAGGAATTTAAGATGGTAGATATCTTAATTCTTACAGCAATTAAGGGGCCTTTCTCAACAGAGGCAAAAATCACACCAAAGAAGGCTCCGAAACAAGCAACAAAATCAAATTTATCAATCTTCCATATCAGAATTGCTGCCTGAAAGTCGATTAGGTTGATCACAGCAGATATGATGATGGCAGAAAGAATGGCATTCGGTGTATACTTGAAAAGAGGTGTGAGGAATTTCAAGGTTAGGAATACAACACAGGACATCACAATGTTAGAGACTGCAGTTTGGCAACCTGCCATGTAATTCACAGCTGACCGAGAGAATGAACCTGCAAGTAATGAGAAGTTATAGTCAGTCATTGGAGAATAGCAATCTTTTCCATGCTACTTGGTCACATATACTTCTAAATATTAGTAATTTAGGGGTTCCATGTGTCAGGGAGCAATATATATAACCATTTGGTTGTTAAAGTTCCAAGTCTTTTGGCTCAGTTTTATGCATAAATTTTGTGCATAAAATAGTTTGTGCCTACTAAAACAAAGAATAAGATTTAACTCTTGTCATACATGAATCTTATCCCATCATTTAACCAGTATCATCATTTGATACTAAGTAGGTTCAAATGACTTAATTTGTGCTTCCTTCTCACCTGTCGCCACATAGCAGGAAGTCATTGAACCGACAACATTCATTGCTCCTAAAGCCACCATTTCTTTGTTTCCGTCAAGTTGATAGTCCTTCATAGAAGCAAATGTTCTCCCAATCGCTATGGCTTCCTGATAAAATTTCCCCAAGAAGAGATAGATAAGAAAATTGGCTTAGATACAAGAACTGATGATCATATTCTCTTGATAAGAGGAGATTGGTTGTGCAATGGCTCACCGTCAATGCAATCATAGCAGCCACAACAGCTTAAATCTTCCCGAAATCCATTGAAATATATTTCATTCCTGATGGGGGATTGATTCCTTTTTCTATAGTTTCACCTTCACATATCAATAAAATTGTTAGTGTTGTTCTGTTGCCATTTCTACTATTACCATTTCTATAATGATTGATTGTTAAAATATTTCATAAAAAATAAAAAAACACAAGAAGAAGAAGAATGATGAAATACTTACAATTTCAACACCTCTCTTATTTGCATGGGTTATATACACAAAAAATGTGGACAGAATAACAGATATTAAAGGAGCAATTGCAGGCACCCAGAAGAACTTCTTGTTCTTTTTTCCTTGTTCCCAAAATATGTGAGAATCAGAACATAATTCACAAACCTTCATTATTTTGTGTAAATAGAGTACAAATTAGAAGCTCTTACTATGAATTTAGCAAATAGAAGAAAACTTAAAAAGGTCACTCCAATAAGTATAGTCTCCCAGTTCCACTGCAAAATGTTGTAATATAAGCTTTAGTAACTTTGGCTTGAAGTTGTTTTCGCTTTGAGACTCTTAATTTTGTTGCAGATATTTTTAGAAGAAAAGGATAATGAAGGATAACAGTAACAAAAATAACTGAGATGAGATAGAGTAAAGAGAGTTCTTACTCCATGATGGACTGAGCCCCATACTGAGTGCATTACAGAGATAATATCGCTTTTCTTTGTGAACTTTTTTATGCCAAGAAAACCCTTAAGCTGTTGGAGGGAAATTGTGATGGCAGCTCCACCCATAAAACCAACAATGGCAGCATGGGATAGGAAGTCAATCAAGAAACCCAACCTGATAACAAAACCCAAACCACCATAATATAGTTGTAGTGGAAGCTAGAAGCCTTTCAAAAAGGCTGAAAAAGATAAAAGGATACAAGCAATGCAAAACCAATAGTATTAAACATTTAAGTGATAATCCTTTTGCATATAATGAAGCTATGGTACTTAATTACCTTAAAAACCCTAGAGTTACTTGAGTGATTCCTGCAAAAAAAGTAGCAGTGAATGCAAGCCGTTGATACTCTGTTGGATGTGCAGTGGAGTCAATCTCATTCTGAAGTAAGGTCCCCAGCAATAGAGACACGACAGCAACTGGTCCAATGGCTATATCTCTTGAACTACCCATAAAGGCATAAATCAATGGTGGAACGAAGCTTTAATCTGTAACAATTTAGAACAATAGAAAACAGAAGCTTTATCAACAAATCCTACAAGGGCAGTTATAGGCAACACATGGTGTTCATATGTAGTACAGAAACTTAGTTTTGCATAGCCAATGTCCTAATTTAGCAGTCAAATAAATTGTTAGAACAGCGTAAATTGGGGGTCAATCTTATGGAATTTCTGATTCTTTTTCTTTCTTCCTGCTTACAATACTTATATATATAGGCAGCAAATTCACCTGAGGAATGCAGAGACTTGCAATAGTGAGTCCTGCAATAAGATCCCCTCTAAATTTGGTTAGGTTGTAGCTTCTAAGTAAGATAGTTTCTTTTAAATCCAGAATGTATTTATAACACCTCCAATCTTCAAAGCTTTAAAGTTAAAGAATCGACCGCCCTAAATAGGTTATGGTTCACATTAATTTCATATAATTGGATATAAAATCAAAGAACCTAAAACTACTCTGACAACAAGACAGACTTATATGTAAAAAGTAATAGTTGAGGATATTTCACCTCAACAAAGTAAATAGACGCAAGCAGAAGGTGAGGTGAGTACAATCAATGTTTCAAATTTGTAGAGACTTCTTGATGTGGAAGGTAGATGGGAAGCTCTTGCTTATATAACTTCTTAAAAGGATTTCTGGTCAAACATTTCAAGCTGAAAGAGAGGACCATAAAAAAAACAATTAGGTATGAATCGGGATGTGTTACATGTCATGTGCATGATAAACATCATAGTTAAACAAAGTTTTCAATTGCAGGCAGCCGACAAATTGAATTTTCTAGTAACTTGTGATTGATGTAAGCAGGTAATCATATCTTCCATAATTGTAGTGCTTATGGATTAAAATATGTTGCTTAAAAAAGTATTGACTTGTGAGCACAGATGGCAGCGGCTAGAAAACTACAAGCACATTACCTCACAGTCCCCCTACCTTTTCCCACCCTTTTGCAGGTAATAGGAGAAGGGGGAGGAAGGGTTGGTTCTTCAACTGGAAGACCCCCCTTTAAGTGGTCTAGAATGCAGATGCCTAAATTTTTAAGTCAATAAAGTGTATGCAAAATGCAACTCCGGTCTATCACAACCAGTGACCGAATGGATACCATGGGGTCTCCTGGACTAGGTGTAACATCTTCTACATGGCCCCCCCCCGTTTTGACATAAACCTCTATTCAAATCTTACTGCACTCAATGGTCTAATTTGCTTTACAGAAAATCTTCTATGAATTTGAATGGACCAGAATGCAAACTAAACAAACAAGCAGACAACAATATCCATACCTAAAAGTGTATCCAAACAGAAGAGGTCAAGTTGTCAATGTATACAAATACAACGACTTGTTGTCCTAGACGATTTGATCTAATAAAATATCAGAGCTCCAAGTATCATTTTTGATTGACACTGACATTTAAAAAACAGCATCCAAGCATTTTAACTTTAGTTTAGCGTCATAGAAAATATGCTATTCCCAAAATGGATTAAAAATATTGAAACTTTAGATCTCCTTAACCTTCAAGAATCAATCATGCCCCTTTGGAATACCTTGAAGGCCAAATTGACTGTTACCAACCACCAAAATCATCTTTAATTAGCTATTTGATTAATATATTAGTTTTACCCAAATATCAATTCTACCAATATATAGAATCTAAATTCTATAATATCTAGTATTCCACCTACATTGCACAAGAAAATCATCTTTGCATACCAACTTGTTATCCCTAAGTTCAAGGTATAGAATCATAAATAGCTGACAATAACAATATGAATGAATCAAAACCCCACAATTTTTCCCTTTTGTGCAAATGAGTACTTTCCAAATTGCATGTTTCGTTTGAAGAATAAATTATAAAGGCTAATGATAATAGAGTCTATCCCAACTTCATTCGTGCTTGTCGTGCAAACCGTTGATAGTGCGTGATTCGATTACACCTAGACCAAGAGACCATCCTTCTCACATATCAACTTTTAGTTCATATCATCAGTGGTCAAGAATCAATATAAACAAATAAAGAAAAAGAAAAAAGAAAAACACCAACAACAACAACTAATAAGAAATTGATAAAAGGCAAAAAGAATTAAGTATCATGATTTAATATAATACTAAAAGAAACGTGATACCTGAAAATCTGCTTCCACCTTCTCTTTTTCGTCCTCCACATTCGATGGCTCTCATGTTTCTGAAAATAAAAAGTTTAATTATTTCTGAAAAGTTCAATTACGAACTATATAAACAAAAGCCACGGGATTAGATGGAAGGACAGGATTCAAGAAAAGAACCCAAATTGCGTCTAGGTAATGATTAATGAATCCGATATTGCATCTCAATTCTTCTTCCTGTTACTTTAACTGGCACCGTGTCACAGAAACAAGAAAAAGTCCACAATTATCGCTGTCCCTAGAAAATAACAACCCAAAAATATTGGCAAAAAAATAGTGGATAAAGTTCCTTGGATATAATTAAATGAATGTGGCGTATAGAATTACTCTTAAATATTATATATATTCCATTATATATGTCTATATCACACAAATCTAGAGAGATTGATTTTTTTTCTTAGAGGAAGAGATTATTTATTAATTAGTAATTACTAGTTGAGTTTGAGAGCAATACTAGTTCGGAGTCAACAACGTGGTAAAGCGGTTCACGTGTGTAATTATATAATATTGGGAAAAAAAGTCTTAAAGAGAGACTTTGGTGCTTATCATTTAATATATAACTATCGTAGAATCTTGTGTTTAGTTTACTCCGATATCTCAAACTATCAAAATATGAATATATGAATGATATATATGAATTGGATTTTATATACGTGTTGAATTAATTGATTAAAAATCTCTCATTGACATATAAATATTAAAAGTTTTCTTACAAAATGCAAATAAAGTATGATATAAATGCACCAGATTTCATGAGTAGAGAACATGTCTTTTGTGTTTCTTCAAACATGATTTTTGGGTTTAAGTCGTGAAAACGCTTTTTCAAAATTAGTAACACGATTACGATGCCTCTTGCAATGCAAAGTGCATTTTAAAATAATTTTGTAAAAAAATATTTTATGATCCATTTATATTACTTAATATGTGTTATAATATTTAGAGAATCTATATTATATATTAAAGCAGAAGACATTGCCATCTATCTGCCATTTGGCATGTATGGCAACGTCTTCTGCATGACACGTGGTAACTTAGTTGGATAAATGCTGCCACGTATTTGCCATTTATCTATAATAAATGAAAAAAAAAAAAATGAAAAAAAAGTAATGCCCTTAAATGTGCAATATTAAATGTGAACTATTAATTCCACTAATTTCCTATATTCATACTTCAAAAATTATGTGGTTTCACCAAGGGAAAAAATAAAATAACTTATAAATAATGAAGCTTTAATAGTGTATATTATTGCTCCTTAATTGTCACGAGTTAATATGTGTCAATATCTATCTATATAATATATATGGCAATTAATTATTTGAAACATAAAAAATGTCCCTTCAAATTTCTTCTTCATATATATATATATATATATATATATATATATATATATATATATATATATATATATATATTAATTTTGAATTTCTCATTTGCAAATCAGTTTTCCAAATCATTCATATTCCATGACTTTGAAATTGCCAAAAATGTCAAATGACCTTATATATATATTTTTTTAACCCATTTATTTTAATCCTTAAACACAATAGTTATAATATGTTGTTTCAAATATGCATTTAAATTACAACTTGGACATTTGGCCCAGTGGTCATTTTTCTCCCCAAAAAGTCTCACCCTTCTGTGAGGGTGTGAGTTCAATTCCCGAGATCCACAAATTGTTTAGAATATAATTTTACGACGTATGTATATTTTACATTCAAAATATTTTTGCTTGGTTAAGTTGTAATCCTTTATTTTATGCAACCAAAAATGCCTTTTTTTTTTTTTTACAATTTCTGATACTATCTGATTGCATATAAAATTTAGTTTGACTTAATCTTTTTATTTTTATACAATTGGATATGCTAAATTGCGTGGTAAGTATATGTTTAATATATATTTTGGGGGGAAGTGTTAAGCATAAATTATATTTCATCACTCATATTGGAATTGATGAGGCAACATTCAAATTATCTTAGATTTAGGACATCAATGAACTATCATTTAGAGATAACCAAAAAAGGCAATTGTAAATTTGTTTTAGGGGCAGAGGAATAACATCTTAACATTTTTGTTCTCTATGTTAAATTTTCCTAAGATACGTATTAGACTTAAGATGACATTGTCATTTTTATCTTCGTCGACCAATTTGTTATAGGATAGACTTCTAAGGTCACAAATATTGTTTCTAGATCTGTGATTATTAATAAGCAAGAAATTACCCAAAAAAAAAAGAGAAACAAAAAAAGTCAAAAAATGTATAGATGGGATAAATATGTGACAAATTGAAATAAGGAACCTCTGAATATTTGGAATCCCTGTATGTAACAATTAAGGTTCACCAAAGTGATTAAAATTCATAAAAGATGTGAAGTGAGTTTTTTTTTTTTCTTTTTCTAAGTGAATGTAACCCCGAGATATAAACCCCCATTGAAAGGAATTGATGCAACTAGGCTAAAAAGTTATTGGTAGTTATCTTTATAGCCTTAGTTTAATACATTTGATGAAATATAAGAAGAATCATTTCTATTTTTAAGCGCAAAAAAAAAAAATTATTTACATTTTCTATTATACGCTTTTCTTTTCTTTCTTATTTTTTTTCCTTTTCATTATTGTTATTATTTCTTCCCTCTTCTTGGTTAAGTTGCTTTGTTAGGAATATATTTATAGAAAATCAATAAAAAAGAGCCGCGCATTGCGCGGCTTATAGTCTAGTTAACTATAATAATATGACATATCATTGGAAAGAGAGGTGATGACAAACGGTAATTAAGTTTGTAATTAAGAGGTGATGTCAATTAATTTTTTGAAAGAAGGAAAAAGGAAAAAATAGAGAAGAAGAATAAGTATAACATGGCTTAATGAGAAGATGATGAATCTAACATGGCCTAATTAGGATAAGGCTTAATTTATTGCAATGTCATCCAGCAATTATATATTAGTATAGATTAGAAATTTTATATTTAAATGATTCTCACTCCTGGGTATGCAAAATTATTAATTAAGTTTTTGTATTTAGGTTTTGCTATCTCATTTTCAATTGGTACTATTGTTAATCCAATTGTTTAAAGTATGATTTTATCAATTTTAATTTTGAAAAAAATACTTTCTACAAACACCCATAAAAAGTATTAGCACTAAAATTCTATAAGCAATATATAGATATGAATATCATTATAAATTATTTTAATTGTTAATTTTTTAGTTTATAATATTTACTACAAAATAGACTATTTATATTATTAATAAATTATAAATAATATTTGATCTATTTATAAATTTATATAATTCAATATCAAGTCTATAAAAGTATATTTTTATACATGCATATATATAAATATATAAGATTATATATATTTTAATCCAATCTGATACTCACCAGCTTATTCAACGATGGAACATGACTTGTTTAATATCTGCTAAATAAATAAATATAAACATATCTTTTTCTGAAATTGAGCCATAATTATTCTTTACTGGCGAGCAAAAATTGTGATTGATAAGAGTTTTAATTGGGAAGTTGTGAAGTGAAAGTGATGATTGTATATGATCTTTTTCTTTTTTGATAAAATGAAAGTGATGATTGTAGAGCGAAGGGTGCACTCAAGAATGAATCCTATATAATATAAATATACAAAATTAGAGGAAATGAAATGGGTTTGCAGAAGGCTGAAGTGTGAACGTGGCGCAAGCAATGATATTAATATATTACTATCATATACTTAGATAATTTTCTTTTTTATCAATATATTTTTTTCATTCATCTTATTTTGGGGTTTATGTAATTATCCAGTATATGTTATTGATAGCAATATCTTACACAAACAATGATGATATATATATATATTTTTTTTTAATTTCATTAAACCGTATAAATAAGGTTGTTTAAAAAAAGTTTAAGATATTTTTTAATTTTAAATAGTAGATTACATAGAGATCGATGTTGGTCAGTTTTATTTTAAGTTTCAATTCAAACAGGGATAGGTGTGTAACAATCTCAATTATTAAAACTACATTCACTTTTATGATATCTCTCCTTTGTTTTTATACCATCTTAATCCCATCTTAATTGGATTGCTCCAATTAAAGGGTAAAAAAAAAACCTGAATTAGAGTGGAATAGGTGTGCCGTGTCAGAGACTTAGAGTATCTTATTGGTAGTGGGTATAGTGTTTTCTTTGGGCATTAAATTGATAGTTATAAAGATAAGAGAAATTGTGAGAGAAAATAAAGGGAAAGATAAATTTGAACGTGGGTTAGTAGGAAGGTTTTTTTTTTACATTAAATTTATTTATTTTGAGGGAATGAGAGTTGAGATAGGATTATTTTGGATAATGATAAAAGTTGAGTAAATGAGGAGTTGTGAAGTTAGTGGGAAGTTGGAAATTAGAAAGTGGAGTAGATAAGGGAGATGTAAGAGAGAAAAAAAAAGGGAGACTTAAAAAACAAAGAAAAAAAAACAATTGTAAAACATGAACTTGGAATTGTGATCATTTTAACTTTTGAATTTGAGTATATCAATAGATTACTCTTTTAACCTTTATTTTTTATTTTAAAAGCAAATTAATGGATTTTAAGTATGGGGTATTTTAGTCTGTGTACTAAAGTGGACATTTTTCAATATTTGGATGCGACTATTATACCCTTTTTGCTAACACTCATTATTATTTGAAGTTAGTAATTAAATTAGGAATATAAGAATATGTGAGGGGTACTTTTGACGGTTCATTAAAGTGGACATGAGGATATAAATCATCTTAATAATATTAGATGATATGGTGAGTCAATGCTCAAACTTGGATGATTTATTAGGAACTAGGTTCGGTACGCGGGGGAAGAGGAGGGGGAAGTGGGGAGTCACAACTTTTTTCAATCTTCATTGGCTTGCTTAACTTATATTTACTATGGGTCCTGTTAACAAATGTACTTAGAGCAATGGTTAAGGAAATATTTAATGCTTTCATTTTATAGGAAGTAGTGAAGTTTTAATGCTTTTAAGGGTATTTTAGTCTTTCTATATATTATTTTAATATTAAAAATTTGTTATTTCCGTAAAGTGTAAGCATTTAATGCTCCTTAACCATTGCGCTAAGGGCACTGATTAACAAAATCCATTTACTATTATGGAATGACTAGACTATAACCCGCGCAATGCGCGGCTCTTTTTTATTGTTTTTCTATAAATATATTCCTAACAAAGCAACTTAACCAAGAAGAGGGAAGAAATAATAACAATAATGAAAAGGAAAAAAAATAAGAAAGAAAAGAAAAGCGTATAATAGAAAATGTAAATAATTTTTTTTTTTTTTTTGCGCTTAAAAATAGAAATGATTCTTCTTATATTTCATCAAATGTATTAAACTAAGGCTATAAAGATAACTACCAATAACTTTTTAGCCTAGTTGCATCAATTCCTTTCAATGGGGGTTTATATCTCGGGGTTACATTCACTTAGAAAAAGAAAAAAAAAACTCACTTCACATCTTTTATGAATTTTAATCACTTTGGTGAACCTTAATTGTTACATACAGGGATTCCAAATATTCAAAGGTTCCTTATTTCAATTTGTCACATATTTATCCCATCTATACATTTTTTGACTTTTTTTGTTTCTCTTTTTTTTGGGTAATTTCTTGCTTATTAATAATCACAGATCTAGAAACAATATTTGTGACCTTAGAAGTCTATCCTATAACAAATTGGTCGATGAAGATAAAAATGACAATGTCATCTTAAGTCTAATACGTATCTTAGGAAAATTTAACACAGAGAACAAAAATGTTAAGATGTTATTCCTCTGCCCCTAAAACAAATTTACAATTGCCTTTTTTGGTTATCTCTAAATGATAGTTTATTGATGTCCTAAATCTAAGATAATTTGAATGTTGCCTCATCAATTCCAATATGAGTGATGAAATATAATTTATGCTTAACACTTCCCCCCAAAATATATATTAAACATATACTTACCACGCAATTTAGCATATCCAATTGTATAAAAATAAAAAGATCAAGTCAAACTAAATTTTATATGCAATTAGATAGTATCAGAAATTGTAAAAAAAAAAAAAAAAAAAAAAGCATTTTTGGTTGCATAAAATAAAGGATTACAACTTAACCAAGCAAAAATATTTTGAATGTAAAATATACATACGTCGTAAAATTATATTCTAAACGATTTGTGGATCTCGGGAATTGAACTCACACCCTCACAGAAGAGTGAGACTTTTTGGGGAGAAAAATGACCACTGGGCCAAATGTCCAAGTTGTAATTTAAATGCATATTTGAAACAACATATTATAACTATTGTGTTTAAGGATTAAAATAAATGGGTTAAAAAATATATATAAGGTCATTTGACATTTTTGGCAATTTCAAAGTCATGGAATATGAATGATTTGGAAAACTGATTTGCAAATGAGAAATTCAAAATTAATATATATATATATGAAGAAGAAATTTGAAGGGACATTTTTTATGTTTCAAATAATTAATTGCCATATATATTATATAGATAGATATTGACACATATTAACTCTTGACAATTAAGGAGCAATAATATACACTATTAAAGCTTCATTATTTATAAGTTATTTTATTTTATTTTATTTTTTCCCTTGGTGAAACCACATAATTTTTGAAGTATGAATATAGAAAATTAGTGGAATTAATAGTTCACATTTAATATTGCACATTTAAGGGCATTACTTTTTTTTTTTTCATTTATTATAGATAAATGGCAAATACGTGGCAGCATTTATCCAACTAAGCTACCACGTGTCATGCAGAAGATGTTGCCATACATGCCAAATGACAGATAGATAGCAACGTCTTCTGCTTTAATATATATATAGATTAGCTTTTATATATGATAAGGTTAAAATACAAAAACCACTTTTTCATTAAAAAAATTACAAATATACAAACAATAAAGCTACCGACATACTTATAAAAAAAAAAGCTACAGACATAATATTTTCATAATAATATTAAAGTGTTAAACTGTGAATGATAAATAATAAAGTGTAATAAATAAGGGTCCAGATGAAGATTTAACAAAAACCTACTAATTCAGTATTATTGTAAATATGTTGTATTTGTAGCATTGCTCACAATTGAGATTTGAGTTAATGATAAAAAGTATCATTTTAAATATATATATATATATATATATATATAGTTTGACTCTTAACTGTTAAGTTTAGTCTATATTGGGGCAAACTGGATATTTTTTTAAAATATTGATAATTTCTATCATTAGCTCAAACCTTAGTGGTAGTTTTTGTATTGGGTTAAATACATTGTTAGTCTTTAACATTTACACAGGTTGCATGTTTGGTATGTAAGGTTTAAAACGCACACAATTGGTCTTTAATGTTTCACATCATCAATCTGTTAGCCATATACACAACAACTTAAAGGAGACAGGCGGAAGGACCAACTATGCATGTTTTTTAAACTTTAGGGACTAATTGTGTGCGTTTTAAATGTTAGAGACCAAATGTGTAGCTTGTGTAAACGTTAAGAATCAACAATATCTTTAACCCTTTTGTATTTTAACCGTTTTTATAAAAGTGTAATCGTGCTAAAAACAAGTGAATATTTAAAAAAATTAGCAACAAAAAATAAAAGTGAGTTTTTAAAAGCTATATAAAAGTTACATTTTAAGTTAAAACAAATAAATCTAAATCTATCAATTCACGAATTTCCCACATCAAAAATTTTGTATTTTATATATACTAATCAAAATAAATAATAAAATCCAAAACAATTTTTTTTTTTTTTTTATAATAATGTTAGAAACATTAAATTATATAATTTTTACGATGTTTTAATTTTTAAACACATTTAAAAATAATAATTATATTATCGATATGCTATCAATAACATTCATTATAATCTCACTTAATAAATTTTTTATAACAAAATTGATAATAGCTTTAACTCTCTTTTGTTTTTGAAGTTATGCATTCAAACAAAATGTTACCAAATAAATTAATTTGGACGAAGAATTGTAATTTTTGGGTTTAAATTTAAATATGAGAAATTTTCACTTTTGGCCATTAACTAGATTCTTACAATTTATAATTAATTTTTTTATAATTAAATGAAGTTGGATGAAAGGTTAAAAGAGTTATATTTATTTGTCAGAATATTCATGTGCTAGTGTTAGTGGTGTGGTTAGTAAGTAGTGAAGTCTATATATATATATATATATGTTATACAATACTTCAATTAGAGTCTCTCAAATGTGTTATCCTTCCAATAAGTGATATAAGTGTTGATGGTTTGACTAGCTCCATCAAGTAGAACATAGAAGACTCTCATGTTAGCTCCATCAATGGTTGAGTAAATGTTTTACTAGTGGTGAGTCAAGGCGATTGCACATGTTGACAGCTCTTATAGTTGTGCAAAGAAGACTCACGTTTGCTCCACCCATGGTTGAGTAAAGGCGCTACATTAGTGAGTACTTGGATCGCATGACACTTGTGTTGTTAAGAAAAAAGGTTTCCGTTTAAGGGGGAGACTAACCAAAGTATATATAAACCACAAATGACGACGGTTTGATAGAAGGCTTATACATGAAAGGGAAGATTTGTTGGAATATTCATTAAAACCTCAATTAGAGTCTTCCTAATGTGTGATCTCCCAACATAAAATTGAAAATATAGAGGCGAAATAAAAAATAGGGGGCAAACTTTGATGGTGAAGCGTACTTTATAGTTTATAGGTTATATTAATCTAAACTTGCACGCAGCCCTTTTTTCTTTAAAAACAAAAACAAAACAAAAAAACTTGCACGTAACTATAAAGTATTGAAATATATTTAATTGTTTAAATATAAAATTAATTTTTCTTTGAATAATGAAATTCAGTGGACAATTCTTGTGATTTTGTTCGAGTTGAATTTGTTGCCTACCGTAGCATCTGAAATTTTAAGCATTTCACACGCAACCATTTATATCCATTCAAAATTGGCACTGAAAGTTGACTACGAAATTATGTTTTTTTTTTTGTCAAATTCTTCCAAATAAGGTGTATCGGTATAATCGTTTTCATTGACCATTGTTGCCGAGAGTGACTCGAAGAATTTTCTTCAAATGCTGCCAGGTGGTTCTGTATTTTTGCACTTGTCCCAATGCTTCCGCATCCTATCCCTTTGCTTTCAGGAGGTAAAAGAATTAGGAGTTAGGACCATGTGTCCATGTCTATTGTCCACAACCATTTTGGTGCTTTGATTGGTCTAAATTTTTTTAAGAATTTGAGGTTGGATTTTTCTTCTATAATACTGTGGAAGTGACCAAATTGCACACTAGAAGTACATTTTATTCTACAGTTGCCACTTTAAATATAGTTGCTTAGTTGCAGATTTTTTATTTTTTATTTTTTTAATATATGATAGAAATTTTAATTTAAACTCACACACACGTATATTTGAAGACATCGGGGATTGAACCTATATCCTCATAGAAGAGTGGGACTTTTTGAGAAAGGGGATTACTACTTAGCCGAATATCCAAGTGACGCCTAGCTATAGATCTTGTACAAAGTGAAAATGATTTTTTTTTTCAAGGACCCCACTCATGGCATCAATGGTTTCAGACAGTGGAAACTAGAAACAATTGTTCTTAAGTTGAAAACTAACATCATGCCATCACTCTCGAAGGTTTGAACACATGAACACGACTTATCCCATACCAAAATCGTAAACAATGGATTATTGAGTCTATATTTGTTTAATTTGCTCATTAATTCTTGGAAAGGAATAAAACTAAATAAATTCCGATAAGAGGAATTGGCCCCTTGCTTGTCCAGTTCATGTAATTTAGATATATATTATAAAAAATAAAAGTTGAATTAATAGAAGCACAAAATAATTGCCTAAATAGTTAAATATATTCATTAAAATTATATTGTTGTAAGAATATTATAGTGTTGTATTTTGTAAAATTATATTACCCTTTTATCGCATTTTATGTGTCTATTTGATATTGTTTTAAGAAGTAGAAAGTAGAGTTTTAATTATAGAGTTTTAAAGATAAAGAGATTCAATGTTTAGAGCACAGAATATAAGAAGCAAAGTCAGCAACATTTTTTTTTTTAAAAAAAAAAGCAAAGTCATTGGTTTTCCCAAAAAAGAAAAAGAAAAAAGAAAAAAAAAAAAAAAAAAAAAAAAAAAAAAAAAAGCCCACCAACATTTATAGAAGGGAAAAGGGGCAAAAAAGTCTTTTAAAAAAAAAAAAAAAAAACTTTTAACTTCAATGCACAACCAGTTTTTTCTCTCCATTTTGGAGAGAAAAGTTTTTGTGAGCTCGGGAGGAAAACTATTGTATCACACACACTTTTCCTTCCTCCACCTTTTCAACCAAACAACATTTTTCTTTTCTCCTGTCTTTTTCTCTTTCTTTTCTTTCCAAACAAACAGACCCTAAAGCTCTTTGATAAAATTGCCATACAACATCTTTCTTTTTTTTTTCATTTTTTCCCTTAAAGAGCTTGTAGAGCTAAAAATTTCTATTTAAGGCTATGCTTAATGCAAAGCTCTTATTTTATACTGATTATGAATTATTTTATGTTTAAGTGGGCAATGATCAATGAAATAATTTCATTAGAAAGTTGGTAAACTAATATAAAAGTTTTACATGTCTACTGTCTACATTTTCTAATATAAGCTTAAGGATTACTCTAAGTCAAATCCTTAGAGTAATATGAGCTTAAGGATTTGAATTATAGTAAATTGACTATAGCTTGTCTTCCTAAATCAAAATCCTGCTCTGCCATTGTTCCTCACTTCCATTTTTTTTTTTTTTTTCTCATATCAATAATGTGACAGTGATATCTGATCGGAAAAGCTTGGAGAAAGTGGGAAGAAAAATGACTTATCAATCAGCTTTAGATTCTTTTCTTGGGAGAGTCTTTTTCGACTATACTTTCATACTCTTTGATTACCTAGAAAATCATTTTGAGCATTTGATTGAGAAGCAAGGGCATTGAAGTTTCAGTGAATAATTTTCTATTAAGTTTTCAGAATATCGCTTTGGGGATTGTGAGGTTGTCTATGGGCAGAAACAATGGACCACGCCTAGGGTTTGAGTTGAAAGCTAGGTTTGCTTAGCAACGAATCATGAATGGCTGAGCCAGACTGTTTTTTACTATAATCGGCCTAAGTAAAGTCGAATTTTTATTATTATTATTATTATTTTATATCACCAACCAGGTTCTAATCTCAGTAAGTTAACTTACATATTCAAGCTAGGTTCTTATATATATATATATTTTTTTGATAAATTGAACTTGTTTTAATTAATTTAGTTATTTTTATAAGAATACCATGCATCAATAAGAATTTTGTATCCCTTCATAATTCATCTAATGATTAGTTAGAAGTTATGAATATTTAAAAATTAAATTCACTAATACTTTATTTATTAATTAATGATATCTTCTTCTTCTTCTTCTTTTTTTGTTGTTGCCAAAAATGGAAAATCATAATTCTATATCTTTTGAGACCTTATTTTCAAACTTAGATATACATATTACATACATAAGAGTTTGATAAAGAACATTTATATTTTCCACCACACACATAAATATTATTTATATACTAAGCCCTATTTTCTTGAGTCTATTCACAAATCTATACTATAATAGAAAATCGAAACTTTTTGACTTTTAGTTGATCTCATAATATTGCACCACATAAGCTTTTGAGTTCTCACAATTTTACACCTCATTATGTTTATATATATATATATATATATATATTTCTAATTGAATTTAAATTTTATTCTATAATTAAACATTCTATTAGAATCTTGACATATCATATTTTTTTTAATAGAAAGAATATATTGTTCCATATATATAAACACAAACATAATAAATGTTATTCTATAATTAAACATTCCATTAAAATCTTGATACATTATATTTTCTTTAATAGAAAGAATATATTGTTCTATATATATAAACACAATCATAATAAATGCCTTTTAATAAATATCACGATTATCAATTTTTATTTTTAGACAAAAAATAAAAGAGAAAAAAAAATCATATTATGTTAAACTTTCCTGTCCTTTGCACGGGTTACCGACTAGTATATTATTATATTTGATTTTAAAAATATTTCCTACACCGAGCCCAAATTATTTATCTACAGTTTGGTTTGTTTACAACCTTAATTCTAATAAAAGGACATGAGAAAAGACATAACCCCCTAGTTCCTAATTTGGTGTTGCTATCCATGTCAATTTAGGCTAATAATAATAATAATAAGATTCAATTGGGTTAACCATAAATAGACAACCAAACCGATTCTTTAGGCTTAAAAAATTTGAATCGTCCCAACTACCATTTAGTCTTTAGACCATCAAACCGAGAAATTTTTCGTAGTTAAACTGAGTTTGAGATGTGTAATAATTGGAATTTTTTTTTTTGGTTCAAATAAACACATACGAGTTTCAAACCTGGTATCTCCCATTTAATATCTTACATGCCATTGTTCACTTAAGTCATCTCCTTATTAATGCATATAACCTTTAAGCATTAGTTTCATAAGCTAATAGAGGCTACTATGGTCGTGTCGAAATAAGATTGTCTTCACCCCTTTTCTTTCATAAAAAAGAAGAAGAGAAGAACTTACCCAATCCTAAACTAATTATAAACAGAATTACAGATGAATTTTATTTTTCCTTCTTAGCACTTATTCATTTCCAACTCTTTTGTTATTTTCATATGAATAAAAGCTGTTTTGTATTAAAAAAATAAAAAAATAAAAAAGAAGAAGCTGTTTTGTATAAATAAATGAAAAGTATCAAGAGAATTTATGTCCCACTGTCAATTTTGGTAATCACTAGTCAGAAAAATGATGGCATATTGGCATTTAGGATAAGGAAGGGAATAAATTGATAGGCAACAAAAGTGGAGAGAGAGAAAGAGAGTAGAGTGGCACCCCTTCAATTTAGAACCTTATCAGCAAAGAAGAAATTGAAAAACAAAAAACAAGAAGAAGAAAAAGAAATCCAAACAATTAAATAATTTTTCGTTGGTGGGAAATGGGAACAAAGTCACGATCAATGATTGATTGAACAACTTTTAGAGATGTCTTTTTTTTATTAAAAAAAAAAAAAAAAAAAAAGCTCGCAAGGCTATAAACTTCATGAAAGAGTATAGTTAGACTTCATCAAAGAGTATAGTTAGGCTTCAGTGATGAAAGCTGGCCCAACTTAGATGGCGGGCCAGACTTGTCCTATTTTACAACTTTTAAGGTTTTAAATGATAGAGGCCTCTTCAAACAGCTATGGGAGCCAGATAAAATCCATGTATATACTGTTTTCTCCAACTAAACAATGGAAAACTCTTATTTTCTCTTTCCTCCTCTTTTCTTATATTTTTTTCTCTCCAATGAGTTGGGTTGTCTTAACTCTAATACGATGCTTTTTCCATTAAAATTTGGGTCTTATTTTCTCTTCCCTCCTCTTTTCTTACATTTTTCTCTCTCCAATGAGTTGGGTTGTCTTAACTCTAATACGATGCTTTACCCATTAAAATTTGGGTCTTATTTTCTCTCCCCTCCTCTTTTCTTACATTTTTCTCTCTCCAATGAGTTGGGTTGTCTTAGCCCTAATGCGATACATTACCCATTAAAATTTGGGTCTTCAAGAAATACATATGGGCTTTGTTGTTTTTTATATATTTCTAGCCCAAACAATTTATCTAGCTTGTAATTTGGTGTTTCCCTTCAAACCCATCTTTTCTTAAATGAAAATTCGCATTTAGGAAAAAAAAATGACTAAATATAGACTTTTATTGGGGAAGCCCATCCCACGAGGAGATGAAAGATCACGCAATCAATCAGGGGCGGAGCCAAAGCTTAGCTAGGGTGGGCTGTAGCCCAGCCTAGTTTTCTAAAAAAAAAAATTACAGCTATATTTTTTTTCCTTTTTTAATTTAGCCTAGCAAAAAATAAGACATTAGTCCACATTTTATGCCTTCTAACCCAACAATTTAACACAAAATTAGCCCAACCAATTATTATAAAATATAAACATAAAAGTTATATTCTATTGATTGTTGTTGTACATTTTTTTTTGTTATTAAATAAAATTTTCTTCTATTGGAAAATTTTACTTAACATTTTCAGCCCACCCAAAAAAAAATTCCTAGCTCCGCCCCTGCAATCAATTAACCAAGTAGGTTTTCTCGGGTTCAATAGGCCTAAAGAAAAATGAGGACAAAGGTGATAATAAGAGTCTCGTGGGAGAGAGGCTCGTTTTCTAGTTGTGGTAGACTGAAAAATAGCCAAACATTTGAAATACTATTTTTTATCACTTTTGCTGGACTACATTTTCTGAGTATGTGAGAATTCCTATGTAGTCGTGATTCGTGAATTCTAGGTGAGTGTGGATAAATTCTAGATAGTGATATGGTGGGGTGAGGGTTTCTTTTGTTGGGACATTAGTCAAATGGGTTAGTGAGGGGATTCTGGTCAGCTAGCAGGGTAGAATCAATCAAGAAATGGAATAAAAGTGATTTTAAAGCTCTTGACTGTAAGTGGTGTACGCAAGTGTCAAAAAGGAGATTGGTAAATGGGCTGGTTCTTTGGGCCTTAGTCACAAAAAGGTTACATATTAGGCCTAATGCAAGGTGCTGATTATATTGATAGAGATTGGAGCTTATATGTCATTGGGACTAGGAACTCTGGATATTATTTAGTACAAAATGGAGTGTCTTCAGTATTTCGACGTATCGTTTTGGGTTCCGACTATTTTTATTATATATAACACATGGCAAATATATCTATTTATTTATTAAGTCTATACCATATTATAAAAAATAATAATAACATATAATTTTAAAATAAAATAATAACATATTCTATATCTATATATTTCACATTAAAAATATTTTTAAAATATAAAATAAGAGATATATTTAAAATCGATTAACATAATAAGTGATGGAATGGGGAAGAGAAAAAAGGAAAAAAAAAAAGAGTTATTCTTATTTTGTTGACAGAGAGTGAGAGGGGAAAAACCGAAAAAGTAATGTGATGGAGAGAGAAAAAAGGAAAAAGAAAAAGTAAAGAAAAAAAATCATTAGAGAGAGGAGAAAAAGTAAAATAAAAGATAAAACTAGAGAGAGATGAGATTGATGTGATAGAGAAAGGGAGAAAGAAAAAAGAAATGAATTTAAGAAAGAGAAATAAAAAGTAAAGAAAGCTGATAAGAGAAGAACCCTAGAGAAAAAGAAAAAAAATACAAAACAAATTAAAGGTTGATAGTGTTCCGCTCGAAATTGGCCAAAATAGGTTCGGATGATTGGAATGCACTGAAATCCACTTGAATTTTAACTGAGGTGGAACACGGGGGTTTAGTGTACCACTGGAATGGAATAGAAAATACAACTCTGCTATGAGATGAAAAGAGGAGATGCCATGATATTACAAATAACCATATTAGCATAGTACGAAGAATGTAATAATGAGATAGCTCAAGAGTCAACTTCTTTAAATATGGAAAGTTCTTCAGCACAAACATAGGAGGATATATTTGTGCAGATTATGTTTATGCAGATTATGTGCAAGATGCAGATTATGCTGACTATGTGCAATCAGCATTGAATCCTATGATTCCGTGATTGATTTTTCTGATTGTACCAGCATTAATTCTTGATTTTGTATTCCCATGATTACAGTGATCCATTGTATCAATGTTCATATATATATATACAATACCTCTTCTTGTTCTTAGTCACATTGAGAAGAACACAAAAATACTTTGCAAACTCTTTTATTTTTCTACATGTAACACGTATCAATAGGACTATTTGGGAAAACTTAAATAGGGATTAACCATTTCAACATTCTGAGAACGAGAATTAAAGGAATTTTCAGAGGTGTCAAAAAGAGATTCATGAGCAATTAGAAACTTTTATTTATCATAGGAATCAATGGTGACACAACTTGTAATTGAGCACCCTGAAAAAAAAAAAAAAAAATAATAATGAGTCAATTGGCAACCCTCAAATTGTTTTTGAACATCCTACCAAATTCTCCCACTCTAGTCCCAGCCCACTACAATCCAATTTAGTTGACATGAAGAACCCTGACATTCTCTCTCTCTCTCTCTCTCTCTCTCTCTCTCTCAATTCGATAAGTTGGTGGTATGGTAGTCTCTTCAAAATTGGCACCCCTCTCTACCTTCCTCTTTTCTGTGTGACTGTATGTAACTCCATATCAATGTTTTCTCTCTATTCTGCGCTGTTAATAATCACAAGTCAATAGGGTTGTCAAAACATCGTTGAGTGATTGGATTCTTCATGATTTGTTGGGATTCGTTATTTTTCAAATTTCATGTACATGGCTTGGACGAATTTCTTATAAATCAATTTGAATTAAATAGGGTTTAGATTGCCATTTCTACCTCTTAGATCTAAATTTGTTATTTTTTATCTCCATTTCTTCTCTAGGTGTGTTATTTCTAGTTAGGTAATGGATTTTTTTTCTACAACTCTATAAATTGAATTAGAATACCGAAAGTTTTTGGATAGTGCATAAGCATAGTTGAGGGGCCAAACACCAATGCTGAGCAGGCCGAAATTCAAAACCTGTTGAATAGTAAGAAATCTTGACACCTCTTTGAATAATTATGTCTACCTTAATAATTCTGTTAACTTAGATTCTCACACTTAATTATTCTTGATTTTGATAGAGAAATACTCTCAAAGCCCTTTATAAAGTCTTTATTTGGATCTCATTCAATATTCGAGACTAGAGTACTCGGAGTCCTTGATACCTATATATCTATTAATGCAAGTTTCTGCTTTCTATTTGCATTTACTTGTTTGTACTATCTGTCATATCCTTTATATTCATTGTTGTTTTGTGAAAGTTGTGGATGCACAAATTTTCTTGCTTATCACGTGTCGCCTTGTGAGTGGCTGAACACGGGCTGGGTTGTGTTTGATAGGGATGTTAAGTTCAAAACTCTACATTGGGCTTGTTAGGCCGCTTGATGGCTGACGGTGCCTCCCTCCGAAGTCTCTAATTTTTTGGGCCACAATACTCACAAAAAAAGTCACAGTAGACAGACATAATCAATATCACAGATTAGAACTAATCACAATGAACTTTACTATCACCAGGACTTATAATGATGATAACACGTAAGAAATTTATAGTAAATAGTACAACTCAGGGGGTTCAGTGAGCAAGAAGAGGATTAATTACTTAAAGACTTGTTTGAATCAACATTATTAAGTGGTGTAAGTGTTTGGTAGGTGAGGGTTTCTTGGTTGTGGCAGACAGAAAGTGTTTCAATCTGCGTATGATTCTTCAGAGAGTGTTCTGAGAATTGATTGTGTTCTAGTCTTAGGCTTCATGAATTAGATATCAAGATCAGACCAACTAGCCTTAGACCAACCAACCTCAAACTGATCAACCAACCAACTCATTTTTCTTATTTCTAACCCCTCTTTATAGTGGTGTTAATATCTTGTGGTCTCATCCATTATCCTCTTAATCATGATGTTTACTGTTTATCCGAGAGATAAAAGAGTTGGGATTTGACTAAATCTTATTTGGGTTAAGGAGATAATCTTTATCTCTTACAGATCTGATTTGGGTTGTGGTAGATAGATAATCTCTCATTTCTGGTGTTAGGGTTGGTGAGCATTAAATGCTTGACAAGAAGAGTTGGAGTAATTGAGTTGACCCATACACATTTTCTATAATTTAGTTTAATCTTATCGTTGTATTGTATCCCCAGCAGATGTAATATGTTCATGTGACGACAGATCAACGAAATTTAGTGAATTAGTCCTCCTACCTTCAAACAGACCTTCCTGAGTTCTATGTTGAAGATGAACAAGGACCACCGGAGTACTGGGCTACGATGGTCGTTGCTTTTGAGTTGTGGCAATCTTGGTGGCCATGATAGCTCCCTTGGTTTCATGCGTTATAACCTTGTCTTCTCCATCACTTCTCCCATCATAGCTTGTGTTGCAGCAAATATTTTTGTGAAATATCTACCATATCTGAAGGTTATTGAAGAAGACCAGTTGCTTTGTGTAATGATGATGGCATGGAGAGTTGTGCTTTTTGTATTGGGAAAGCACTCCATCAGTGCCTCGAGCGCTGCACCAAAAAGAGGGAAGAGGGCTTCATACGTGTGATGATTTTGGCTCTTGATTTGAACTATTCTGGTGGGTCTCACGGCATATCAGCACATGTGTATCTGAATTTAGTGGATTGGTTTGTATTGGGGCTTAAGTAATGATCCAATGCCATATCCCTTTGTTTCTGTCATTGTAGACTACTCGGTTTCGTTTGCTTGGGCTGGTGTCGCAAAAAACGAGCCTCTACAAAAGTCATCTTCTTTGGGACTCACCCACCCCACATGATACCACTTTTTGCTAACCATTTGAGTTAGGTGATACGTTAACCTATCTATTGGAGCCATAGCTTGCCAGGCTTGTGTAGTATTTGTTGAACGTTTTTTTTATTTTATAAAACTTAGGTATAGTTCCTTAGGTCAAGTATATTAGGTTCCTAATTGAATTCAAATACATTGAATTTAAATATTCTTGAAAAAAATAATATTATTTATGTTTCGTTGATTAATGCCAAGGGCGGAGCCAGGGGGAAGGGGCAAGGGGAGCCATGACCCCTCCTGGCTTTTTAAATTTCTCTTTAACATTGCTAGTAAATTCAGAATAAAATCATAACTTACATGTAAATTTAGCAACAGGCTCCCTCTAGGATTTTGAGAAAAAAAAAAATTACTTGTTTGTATTTCTTTTCAAAATTATTTGGACCTCCCTCAATAACAAAATAGCCCAAGTAACAACAAAAATGAAAGTGAACAAAATTTAATGGTGCCACCACACACCAACAAAATTCACTCCTGTTCTCCCAAAGCTTGCTGCCTCTCTCGAAGATCCTTCATTTGGAATGATTAAAGTGAATTGGGGGTGGAGGTGGGAGTGGGATATGGAGAAAAGACATGAGGAAGAGAGAAGAAAGAAGAAGAACAAGAAAAAAAACAAAAAACAAAGAGATACAGACAAAGAAACAGAGATGAAAGAGAAGGGGGGCGTTGAAACTTGTGCGGTGGAAAGAGATGAGTGAAGTGAGAAAAGAAGAAAAAAAAAGAAAAAAGAAAAAAAGGGGTGGTGGGGTAACGTGTGTGTGAGGAAAAAACGAAGTGAAAAAGGAAAAAGAAAAAGAAAGGTTGTGGTGTTTTTGTTATACTGTTTTTTGATGTGATGTTTGTGTTATACTGTTATGTACTTATGTTAAGTTGGATGAATAGTGAGAAGAAAAAATGTGGGAAAATTAAAACGAAAAAAAAAGGGAGGGAAGGAAAATAAAATAAAGAGAGTGAGATTATGAGAAGATAAAATTTATGTAGAAATTTTTAATCATGTATATTGATTTTAAAAATTTCTTATGAACAAAACAATTTAATTAAGAATATTAAAATTTGAGTTGTTTTTATAAAAATTGTTTATTTCCAAATTCTTTAGTGCAAGTATATTAAAAAACTACATGAGCTGGCTTTTGAAAACACTAATGGTTAATGGGAAAAAAATTGATGGTTAACAAAATGTAAAAAAAAAATTATTTGCCTAGTTTATGGGTTATTATTATTATTATGTAGGTTTGTAGGTTAATATTGACATATGCTTAACAATATATGAAAAATATATATATAACAATATAAAATAAATTAATAATTAATTAATTGGTGTATCCCGTATATCCCGTGTCATATCATACTCAAACCTGAAAATGTACTCGTGCTTCTTAGGTTATATTTAGTTTGGCTCCCCCTGGAAAAAATTCCTAGCTCCGCCACTAGTTAATGCAATCATGTGTTTGAATTTAATTGGGGAACCTAATGTACATAATTCATAATCTATGGAATTGTTTCTAAGTTTTACCCTTTTTTTTTTTTTTTTTGCCTTGTATTCTTTCTGTTTTTCCCTAATTGGCACTCCTTCTTCTCTGGAAAGAGAGAAAATTTAGTTCTAAAACTGGGGAGGTATTTTCCGTATTTTTCTTAGTGGAGATAAAATTTCTCATGATAACGTATAATGAGAGCTTGCAACTATAGTCCAACAAGTTAAAAATATGTTTGTATTGTTAAATGCATGGCGCTTGTCGATTAGTTACTCTTATTAGCTATTACGTGCCCGTTTGGAATCCCATTTGAAAGGTAAAAAGCACATTTTGAAAAAAGCAAAACCCAAATTTTGTGTTTGGTAAAAAAAAAAAGCATGGTTTGTAAAATTTTTAATCTTAAAAAATCACTTTTTGGAAATAAAGCTCAAAGCTTCATTTTTCAAAATGTGCTTTTAACAAAAAGCATGGTTAGAAAATTGGTTGCCAAACTCACCCAACATGTGTTATCCTCAAATAACGTATAAGAGAATAGTTTAGTTTATCTGTGAGAAGGACAATATTACTATATTTTTGTAATTGTTAACTAAGAAGAGATGAGGTAGTTTATAAGTGTAATCCAAACCAACCTTAAAAGGACTACTTGATCATGTACTCATCCATCAAAAAATAAAAAAAAACTTGATCATGTCCTCAAAATCATTTCTCCTTTCTATCAGTTGAACTCATCATGTCCTCTCCGTGAGAGCCAATGAAGCCTAATCTATAATCTATAATTTATAATATAAATTAAAACTCAAAGCAGAGAAATTTTTTTTTTCCCTCCTCTAAACACTGTCACGTCAGATTCTCTACACCCACACTATTCCACCTCACCCATCATTCTATTTCACTTTCTCTCACAATGTCTCCTACTCTTAATTATTCTCATATGCTCTCTCTCTCACCTCGCCTCTTCATCTCCTTGCCTCTTCATCTCTCATGAGGTTTTCTCTGTTGCAAACTAATGCTAATTGATTTCAGATAAATGTAAATTGATTTCCATATTAATCAGGCCACCTCTCCATTATATCTGTGATGCCCCAAATTCTGATAAGTGTGTGTGCGCTAAATCCCACATCGGGCATATACTGGGTCGAACTGGGTTTTATTAATAATTACAAGGAGCCCCAATTGTAACTTGACTAGTCCTTTTGGGGTATAAGCGCAAATGTGGCTAGCGCTTTCCCTGGGTTGTTACAAATGGTATCAGAGCCAACCCAGTAATTCCGTGTGAGCTCGGACATATGGGCCCTAACGAGGACGTTAGAGATTTAAGTGAGGGAGATTGTGATGCCCCAAATTCTGATAAGTGTGTGTGCCCTGAGTCTCACATCGGGCATATACTGGGTCAAACTGAGTTTTATTAACAATTGCAAGGAGCCCCAATTGTAACTTGACTAATCCTTTTGGGGTATAAGCGCAGATGTGGCTAGCGTTTTTCTTAAGTTGTTGCAATATCACTTGCCATATTAATCATGCCACCCTATCAAGTCTCCACTATATATCATGTTTCTTTTTGGGAGATAAATGCTAAATTAGTGATTAGGCCACAACTCCAACCCATTTTGTCTCCTTCATTTAAACCTTAGTTTCTCTTACTCAACATTTAAAGATGTGGATATGAATCGGTTTTGTAACAGTCCCAATTCTTCAAATGTTTCCAACCAAGGGGCACACTCACTGCTGCACAACTTTATCCTCCATCACTATATAAATCACTTCCAACCAATCCTCCCTAATTCCCACTCCCCATGATGCTATGCATGCTGATCATGATCCATAGCTAGGAGCTCGCTTGCTTTGTTCCCGCAACTAGAGTCGATTTTTGAGAGGAATATCGATCTTGAATCAAGCTAAATGTAAGTGATGAATTGAAAGTCTTACATCTGAATTTGTTACTGCCATCTCATGAGTTTTTTGATAAAATTCCTAAAGATATGTTCTCACTTGCTTTGATATGTTTTATTCAGGATTGGTTCTTAAATTCATAGTAAAGCTTTTCTATTTTGACTCCCCTTAACACCTATGTCTATACATTTTTTGGTTTGGAGGGATCCTCCCTTTTTTTTATTGCAATACTCTTTAGGTTGTTCATAGTGAAAAAATATAAGTTTTCATTTAATATCGTTTCAGTATTCCCTTGTAAGTTAGTGCTTGTGTTTTCTGACATCTTACCTTGTTTGATTAAATGTCTTATAGACATGGGGTTTAAAAAAGAGATTTCATCAACCCAGGTTCCCAATCCTGAAAATTTTGATTAGTACTTTTTTGTGTGTGGGTTAATAGAAATTAATGGGTTTGTTTTGTTTATGATGTTAGATGTTCTTTATGTGGATTTCAAGCTTGATGAGAGCTAGACGCAGAGTAACATCTCCTTTCGTGCTGGCAATGGTTTCCACAAGCTAAAGGTAATTTCTCTGTTGTCTTTTTATTTTGTTAGTTGTCTTTTTCACACAATTGCTAATTCAAGTTCCTCTAAAAATTTTGGGTTTATACTATATGCATGATCTGATTCATTTTAAGAATTGTTTGATGTTTAGGTGGTTTTGATTATTATTTTTTATTTTTTGGATTCTTTGGGATATGTTTGTATTAATAGATTTAGTGCATCATCTAAAGAAATGAAACTATAGTGGTAGCAGTTTTTATGAGTATATTTCATCCAATTTGGTATCAAACCTCTTTCACAGGTACCTTCTTTGTCTCTTTCTATCTCTCTTTGAGATGACTACAAGGAATTTCCTAAATTATGATTAAAAAATTGATTTTTTAGTTTTATTTTATTTGGTTTCTCAATCCTATGAAAATCGTTTTTTTTTTTTTTCCCTCTTTGGGTTCTCAATTCCTCTCATAGTGTTTGAATAAATGCTTGAACCAAAGTTTCCAATATTTGTTATTAGGAACTTCGGGAATGATCTACCTAAAATAAAATCTTATAAGGGATTGAAGTTGTTGTGATTTGTGAATGGCCATATGCAAGACAAAACATGCATAAATTCATATTTTGAGATTTTTATCCTTTAGTGTGGAAGTGAATATACTTGAAAGTTACAACTACAGATTGGTCAATGCAAGAACATCAATACACAAATAGTAGGAGTTGTCTAAACATTTTAAAGGAACTTTAACTTGGTTGTTCACTAAAAATAATCTCTTTGTTGTGAAAATTCAAGATGTTGATGTAATTAAGAACTCTATCTTACCTTTCAATGTTAAATTAAAAGTTGTTTGTGGCTATGGTGGTTTAGATAAATATTTGTGAGATGCATTATATAGTCACTCCCTTTCCTCGTTTCTTTATGCTACTGTTCTATATCTCCATTGGCATCATCATGGTAATATTTTTATTTTTAAAAAAAATTCTTCCCTTGAACCTAAAAAACAAGTGAGGTTTGTTTCAAAGAAAAAAATAAAGAAGGAAAAATATTTGGTAATTCCATTTAAATTATATATGCAATTGCACTGTGTGGAAATCGTTACAAGCATATGTTCTTCATCTTAGTTCTATTTTTAATTTCAAGAAACAAAGGGTCGCAGCTCTCCAGCATTGTGGTATTTAACTACGAATGAGCTGGATTCTCTATCAACGTAAATACGTATTTCCTTCTATAATCAACATTTGATGTTAGAGTGACTTTTAGCTTATGCAACATAATAAATCGCTTAAAGCTATTCACTTATATTCTATTTGTTATGGATGTCTACTACATTTATAAGCTGTAGATACATGAGAGGAAGGCTAACATTGGAGAAGGCGAATGCAGCTATTAATAACACAACAACTTATGCTAAAGCAAATGCTCAACTTATTGCAGGCTTTTGATGCTTACTGATTTACTATTGATGTAAATAATGAAGATTAGAATTCTATAGAAATTAAGTTTATTTGTTTAAGTTTGTGACAAAATTAACTACATTATACATTTATACAAATTTTTCCGTGCATCGCACGGGTTTGTGACTAGTTGAGTTAAAAGGTCGATAAGTGACAATGTACAACTTTTTATTTTATTTAAAAAAATATATATGAAGTGCACAAAAATGAATCAATTGTGCTTGACTGCTTTAAGGAGATATCCTTAACCTTATACTTTCATACATGTGAGAATTATCAATAATTGGATGATGTGCTAAAGAAAGTTGTTGTGGAGCCAGTCCTCATGCAATGGGGTTTGCTAATTCTAAGGAGGCACTAATACTTAATGTACTATGTACATATTACATTTATGAATCTACCCCTAATTGAGTCCAAAATCAGTTTGAAGGTGATGACATGGATTCATTTCAAGTGCAAAAGCTATATCCTTCTAGTTTTTGTCTTATCTTAGTTTAAGAACCACTTCAACCAAACAAAGTAATTGATGTACAAAGGCTCATTTCCACTTGAGCATGTAATCGATTGAAACATAAGGCATCTTTGAAATATTTTGAATGCATAGATCCACAAGTAAATGGGCGCAATCATAGCAAAACGAGAAATTACGTGATCATCCTCTAGCTCCTAAATATCACCATGATCATACCAATTGAGCCTGTCTTTTCATAGTTCAAAAACTCATGGCAAATGTCATGCTTCACTACAAAACTGAATCATATATATTTCCCATGTATCACATATGGAAGATTATTTCATATATATTCTGCACTAAAATGTGGACGACAATGAATCCCCACACGGGTCTTTCCCTAAAGGAGAAGAAGATGCGGCTTTCAAATTAAAGGAATGTGAAAGTGTTACGAAATTTAGGAATAAAGACATAAAGTTAGTGGGTCGGCTTCAAAGGAGTTGGGGATGGGTCATGGGATTGTGGTGGTGGCATCAGGACTATTACAGTGGTGAGAAATTAACACCCTATGGATTTTGACTGAACCAACATGACACAATTTCATCCTGACCAACCTCTTTCATACATCTATATTAATTCTCTCAAATAGGTAGCG
>OU015771.1:25341618-25529485 GCA_907173295.1 Fagus sylvatica
AGCTAATAGAGGCTACTATGGTCGTGTCGAAATAAGATTGTCTTCACCCCTTTTCATAAAAAAGAAGAAGAGAAGAACTTAACCCAATCCTAAACTAATTATAAACAGAATTACGGATGAATTTTATTTTTCCTTCTTAGCACTTGTTCATTTCCAACTCTTTTGTTATTTTCATATGAATAAAAGCTGTTTTGTATTAAAAAAATAAAAAAATAAAAAAGAAGAAGCTGTTTTGTATAAATAAATGAAAAGTATCAAGAGAATTTATGTCCCACTGTCAATTTTGGTAATCACTAGTCAGAAAAATGATGGCATATTGGCATTTAGGATAAGGAAGGGAATAAATTGATAGGCAACAAAAGAGGAGAGAGAGAGAGAGAGAGAGTAGAGTGGCACCCCTTCAATTTAGAATCTTATCAGCAAAGAAGAAATTGAAAAACAAAAAACAAGAAGAAGAAAAAGAAATCCAAACAATTAAATAATTTTTCGTTGGTGGGAAATGGGAACAAAGTCACGATCAATGATTGATTGAACAACTTTTAGAGATGTCTTTTTTTTATTAAAAAAAAAAAAAAAAAAAAAGCTCGCAAGGCTATAAACTTCATGAAAGAGTATAGTTAGACTTCATCAAAGAGTATAGTTAGGCTTCAGTGATGAAAGCTGGCCCAACTTAGATGGCGGGCCAGACTTGTCCTATTTTACAACTTTTAAGGTTTTAAATGATAGAGGCCTCTTCAAACAGCTATGGGAGCCAGATAAAATCCATGTATATACTGTTTTCTCCAACTAAACAATGGAAAACTCTTATTTTCTCTTTCCTCCTCTTTTCTTATATTTTTTTCTCTCCAATGAGTTGGGTTGTCTTAACTCTAATACGATGCTTTTTCCATTAAAATTTGGGTCTTATTTTCTCTTCCCTCCTCTTTTCTTACATTTTTCTCTCTCCAATGAGTTGGGTTGTCTTAACTCTAATACGATGCTTTACCCATTAAAATTTGGGTCTTATTTTCTCTCCCCTCCTCTTTTCTTACATTTTTCTCTCTCCAATGAGTTGGGTTGTCTTAGCCCTAATGCGATACATTACCCATTAAAATTTGGGTCTTCAAGAAATACATATGGGCTTTGTTGTTTTTTATATATTTCTAGCCCAAACAATTTATCTAGCTTGTAATTTGGTGTTTCCCTTCAAACCCATCTTTTCTTAAATGAAAATTCACATTTAGCAAAAAAAAAAAGCAAGTACTAAATATAGACTTTTATTAGGGGAAGCCCATCCCACGAGGAGATGAAAGATCACGCAATCAATCAGGGGCGGAGCCAAAGCTTAGCTAGGGTGGGCTGTAGCCCAGCCTAGTTTTCTAAAAAAAAAAATTACAGCTATATTTTTTTTCCTTTTTTAATTTAGCCTAGCCAAAAATAAGACATTAGTCCACATTTTATGCCTTCTAACCCAACAATTTAACACAAAATTAGCCCAACCAATTATTATAAAATATAAACATAAAAGTTATATTCTATTGATTGTTGTTGTACATTTTTTTTTGTTATTAAATAAAATTTTCTTCTATTGGAAAATTTTACTTAACATTTTCAGCCCACCCAAAAAAAAATTCCTAGCTCCGCCCCTGCAATCAATTAACCAAGTAGGTTTTCTCGGGTTCAATAGGCCTAAAGAAAAATGAGGACAAAGGTGATAATAAGAGTCTCGTGGGAGAGAGGCTCGTTTTCTAGTTGTGGTAGACTGAAAAATAGCCAAACATTTGAAATACTATTTTTTATCACTTTTGCTGGACTACATTTTCTGAGTATGTGAGAATTCCTATGTAGTCGTGATTCGTGAATTCTAGGTGAGTGTGGATAAATTCTAGATAGTGATATGGTGGGGTGAGGGTTTCTTTTGTTGGGACATTAGTCAAATGGGTTAGTGAGGGGATTCTGGTCAGCTAGCAGGGTAGAATCAATCAAGAAATGGAATAAAAGTGATTTTAAAGCTCTTGACTGTAAGTGGTGTACGCAAGTGTCAAAAAGGAGATTGGTAAATGGGCTGGTTCTTTGGGCCTTAGTCACAAAAAGGTTACATATTAGGCCTAATGCAAGGTGCTGATTATATTGATAGAGATTGGAGCTTATATGTCATTGGGAACTAGGAACTCTGGATATTATTCAGTACAAAATGGAGTGTCTTCAGTATTTCGACGTATCATTTTGGGTTCCGACTATTTTTATTATATATATAGCATATGGCAAATATATCTATTTATTTATTAAGTCTATACCATATTATAAAAAATAATAATAACATATAATTTTAAAATAAAATAATAACATATTCTATATCTATATATTTCACATTAAAAAATATTTTAAAATATAAAACAAGAGATATATTTAAAATCGATTAACATAATAAGTGATGGAATGGGGAAGAGAAAAAAGGAAAAAAAAAAAGAGTTATTCTTATTTTGTTGACAGAGAGTGAGAGGGGAAAAACCGAAAAAGTAATGTGATGGAGAGAGAAAAAAGGAAAAAGAAAAAGTAAAGAAAAAAAATCATTAGAGAGAGGAGAAAAAGTAAAATAAAAGATAAAACTAGAGAGAGATGAGATTGATGTGATAGAGAAAGGGAGAAAGAAAAAAGAAATGAATTTAAGAAAGAGAAATAAAAAGTAAAGAAAGCTGATAAGAGAAGAACCCTAGAGAAAAAGAAAAAAAATACAAAACAAATTAAAGGTTGATAGTGTTCCGCTCGAAATTGGCCAAAATAGGTTCGGATGATTGGAATGCACTGAAATCCACTTGAATTTTAACTGAGGTGGAACACGGGGGTTTAGTGTACCACTGGAATGGAATAGAAAATACAACTCTGCTATGAGATGAAAAGAGGAGATGCCATGATATTACAAATAACCATATTAGCATAGTACGAAGAATGTAATAATGAGATAGCTCAAGAGTCAACTTCTTTAAATATGGAAAGTTCTTCAGCACAAACATAGGAGGATATATTTGTGCAGATTATGTTTATGCAGATTATGTGCAAGATGCAGATTATGCTGACTATGTGCAATCAGCATTGAATCCTATGATTCCGTGATTGATTTTTCTGATTGTACCAGCATTAATTCTTGATTTTGTATTCCCATGATTACAGTGATCCATTGTATCAATGTTCATATATATATATACAATACCTCTTCTTGTTCTTAGTCACATTGAGAAGAACACAAAAATACTTTGCAAACTCTTTTATTTTTCTACATGTAACACGTATCAATAGGACTATTTGGGAAAACTTAAATAGGGATTAACCATTTCAACATTCTGAGAACGAGAATTAAAGGAATTTTCAGAGGTGTCAAAAAGAGATTCATGAGCAATTAGAAACTTTTATTTATCATAGGAATCAATGGTGACACAACTTGTAATTGAGCACCCTGAAAAAAAAAAAAAAAAATAATAATGAGTCAATTGGCAACCCTCAAATTGTTTTTGAACATCCTACCAAATTCTCCCACTCTAGTCCCAGCCCACTACAATCCAATTTAGTTGACATGAAGAACCCTGACATTCTCTCTCTCTCTCTCTCTCTCTCTCTCTCTCTCAATTCGATAAGTTGGTGGTATGGTAGTCTCTTCAAAATTGGCACCCCTCTCTACCTTCCTCTTTTCTGTGTGACTGTATGTAACTCCATATCAATGTTTTCTCTCTATTCTGCGCTGTTAATAATCACAAGTCAATAGGGTTGTCAAAACATCGTTGAGTGATTGGATTCTTCATGATTTGTTGGGATTCGTTATTTTTCAAATTTCATGTACATGGCTTGGACGAATTTCTTATAAATCAATTTGAATTAAATAGGGTTTAGATTGCCATTTCTACCTCTTAGATCTAAATTTGTTATTTTTTATCTCCATTTCTTCTCTAGGTGTGTTATTTCTAGTTAGGTAATGGATTTTTTTTCTACAACTCTATAAATTGAATTAGAATACCGAAAGTTTTTGGATAGTGCATAAGCATAGTTGAGGGGCCAAACACCAATGCTGAGCAGGCCGAAATTCAAAACCTGTTGAATAGTAAGAAATCTTGACACCTCTTTGAATAATTATGTCTACCTTAATAATTCTGTTAACTTAGATTCTCACACTTAATTATTCTTGATTTTGATAGAGAAATACTCTCAAAGCCCTTTATAAAGTCTTTATTTGGATCTCATTCAATATTCGAGACTAGAGTACTCGGAGTCCTTGATACCTATATATCTATTAATGCAAGTTTCTGCTTTCTATTTGCATTTACTTGTTTGTACTATCTGTCATATCCTTTATATTCATTGTTGTTTTGTGAAAGTTGTGGATGCACAAATTTTCTTGCTTATCACGTGTCGCCTTGTGAGTGGCTGAACACGGGCTGGGTTGTGTTTGATAGGGATGTTAAGTTCAAAACTCTACATTGGGCTTGTTAGGCCGCTTGATGGCTGACGGTGCCTCCCTCCGAAGTCTCTAATTTTTTGGGCCACAATACTCACAAAAAAAGTCACAGTAGACAGACATAATCAATATCACAGATTAGAACTAATCACAATGAACTTTACTATCACCAGGACTTATAATGATGATAACACGTAAGAAATTTATAGTAAATAGTACAACTCAGGGGGTTCAGTGAGCAAGAAGAGGATTAATTACTTAAAGACTTGTTTGAATCAACATTATTAAGTGGTGTAAGTGTTTGGTAGGTGAGGGTTTCTTGGTTGTGGCAGACAGAAAGTGTTTCAATCTGCGTATGATTCTTCAGAGAGTGTTCTGAGAATTGATTGTGTTCTAGTCTTAGGCTTCATGAATTAGATATCAAGATCAGACCAACTAGCCTTAGACCAACCAACCTCAAACTGATCAACCAACCAACTCATTTTTCTTATTTCTAACCCCTCTTTATAGTGGTGTTAATATCTTGTGGTCTCATCCATTATCCTCTTAATCATGATGTTTACTGTTTATCCGAGAGATAAAAGAGTTGGGATTTGACTAAATCTTATTTGGGTTAAGGAGATAATCTTTATCTCTTACAGATCTGATTTGGGTTGTGGTAGATAGATAATCTCTCATTTCTGGTGTTAGGGTTGGTGAGCATTAAATGCTTGACAAGAAGAGTTGGAGTAATTGAGTTGACCCATACACATTTTCTATAATTTAGTTTAATCTTATCGTTGTATTGTATCCCCAGCAGATGTAATATGTTCATGTGACGACAGATCAACGAAATTTAGTGAATTAGTCCTCCTACCTTCAAACAGACCTTCCTGAGTTCTATGTTGAAGATGAACAAGGACCACCGGAGTACTGGGCTACGATGGTCGTTGCTTTTGAGTTGTGGCAATCTTGGTGGCCATGATAGCTCCCTTGGTTTCATGCGTTATAACCTTGTCTTCTCCATCACTTCTCCCATCATAGCTTGTGTTGCAGCAAATATTTTTGTGAAATATCTACCATATCTGAAGGTTATTGAAGAAGACCAGTTGCTTTGTGTAATGATGATGGCATGGAGAGTTGTGCTTTTTGTATTGGGAAAGCACTCCATCAGTGCCTCGAGCGCTGCACCAAAAAGAGGGAAGAGGGCTTCATACGTGTGATGATTTTGGCTCTTGATTTGAACTATTCTGGTGGGTCTCACGGCATATCAGCACATGTGTATCTGAATTTAGTGGATTGGTTTGTATTGGGGCTTAAGTAATGATCCAATGCCATATCCCTTTGTTTCTGTCATTGTAGACTACTCGGTTTCGTTTGCTTGGGCTGGTGTCGCAAAAAACGAGCCTCTACAAAAGTCATCTTCTTTGGGACTCACCCACCCCACATGATACCACTTTTTGCTAACCATTTGAGTTAGGTGATACGTTAACCTATCTATTGGAGCCATAGCTTGCCAGGCTTGTGTAGTATTTGTTGAACGTTTTTTTTATTTTATAAAACTTAGGTATAGTTCCTTAGGTCAAGTATATTAGGTTCCTAATTGAATTCAAATACATTGAATTTAAATATTCTTGAAAAAAATAATATTATTTATGTTTCGTTGATTAATGCCAAGGGCGGAGCCAGGGGGAAGGGGCAAGGGGAGCCATGACCCCTCCTGGCTTTTTAAATTTCTCTTTAACATTGCTAGTAAATTCAGAATAAAATCATAACTTACATGTAAATTTAGCAACAGGCTCCCTCTAGGATTTTGAGAAAAAAAAAAATTACTTGTTTGTATTTCTTTTCAAAATTATTTGGACCTCCCTCAATAACAAAATAGCCCAAGTAACAACAAAAATGAAAGTGAACAAAATTTAATGGTGCCACCACACACCAACAAAATTCACTCCTGTTCTCCCAAAGCTTGCTGCCTCTCTCGAAGATCCTTCATTTGGAATGATTAAAGTGAATTGGGGTGGAGGTGGGAGTGGGATATGGAGAAAAGACATGAGGAAGAGAGAAGAAAGAAGAAGAACAAGAAAAAAAACAAAAAACAAAGAGATACAGACAAAGAAACAGAGATGAAAGAGAAGGGGGGCGTTGAAACTTGTGCGGTGGAAAGAGATGAGTCAAGTGAGAAAAGAAGAAAAAAAAAGAAAAAAAGAAAAAAAGGGGTGGTGGGGTAACGTGTGTGCTGAGGAAAAAACGAAGTGAAAAAGGAAAAAGAAAAAGAAAGGTTGTGGTGTTTTTGTTATACTGTTTTTTGATGTGATGTTTGTGTTATACTGTTATGTACTTATGTTAAGTTGGATGAATAGTGAGAAGAAAAAATGTGGGAAAATTAAAACGAAAAAAAAAGGGAGGGAAGGAAAATAAAATAAAGAGAGTGAGATTATGAGAAGATAAAATTTATGTAAAATATTTTTTATCATGTATATTGATTTTAAAAATTTCTTATGAACAAAACAATTTAATTAAGAATATTAAAATTTGAGTTGTTTTTATAAAAATTGTTTATTTCCAAATTCTTTAGTGCAAGTATATTAAAAAACTACATGAGCTGGCTTTTGAAAACACTAATGGTTAATGGGAAAAAAATTGATGGTTAACAAAATGTAAAAAAAAAATTATTTGCCTAGTTTATGGGTTATTATTATTATTATGTAGGTTTGTAGGTTAATATTGACATATGCTTAACAATATATGAAAAATATATATATAAACAATATAAAATAAATTAATAATTAATTAATTGGTGTATCCCGTATATCCCGTGTCATATCATACTCAAACCTGAAAATGTACTCGTGCTTCTTAGGTTATATTTAGTTTGGCTCCCCCTGGAAAAAATTCCTAGCTCCGCCACTAGTTAATGCAATCATGTGTTTGAATTTAATTGGGGAACCTAATGTACATAATTCATAATCTATGGAATTGTTTCTAAGTTTTACCCTTTTTTTTTTTTTTTTTGCCTTGTATTCTTTCTGTTTTTCCCTAATTGGCACTCCTTCTTCTCTGGAAAGAGAGAAAATTTAGTTCTAAAACTGGGGAGGTATTTTCCGTATTTTTCTTAGTGGAGATAAAATTTCTCATGATAACGTATAATGAGAGCTTGCAACTATAGTCCAACAAGTTAAAAATATGTTTGTATTGTTAAATGCATGGCGCTTGTCGATTAGTTACTCTTATTAGCTATTACGTGCCCGTTTGGAATCCCATTTGAAAGGTAAAAAGCACATTTTGAAAAAAGCAAAACCCAAATTTTGTGTTTGGTAAAAAAAAAAAGCATGGTTTGTAAAATTTTTAATCTTAAAAAATCACTTTTTGGAAATGAAAGCTCAAAGCTTCATTTTCAAAATGTGCTTTTAACAAAAAGCATGGTTAGAAAATTGGTTGCCAAACTCACCCAACATGTGTTATCCTCAAATAACGTATAAGAGAATAGTTTAGTTTATCTGTGAGAAGGACAATATTACTATATTTTTGTAATTGTTAACTAAGAAGAGATGAGGTAGTTTATAAGTGTAATCCAAACCAACCTTAAAAGGAGTACTTGATCATGTACTCATCCATCAAAAAATAAAAAAAAACTTGATCATGTCCTCAAAATCATTTCTCCTTTCTATCAGTTGAACTCATCATGTCCTCTCCGTGAGAGCCAATGAAGCCTAATCTATAATCTATAATTTATAATATAAATTAAAACTCAAAGCAGAGAAATTTTTTTTTTCCCTCCTCTAAACACTGTCACGTCAGATTCTCTACACCCACACTATTCCACCTCACCCATCATTCTATTTCACTTTCTCTCACAATGTCTCCTACTCTTAATTATTCTCATATGCTCTCTCTCTCACCTCGCCTCTTCATCTCCTTGCCTCTTCATCTCTCATGAGGTTTTCTCTGTTGCAAACTAATGCTAATTGATTTCAGATAAATGTAAATTGATTTCCATATTAATCAGGCCACCTCTCCATTATATCTGTGATGCCCCAAATTCTGATAAGTGTGTGTGCGCTAAATCCCACATCGGGCATATACTGGGTCGAACTGGGTTTTATTAATAATTACAAGGAGCCCCAATTGTAACTTGACTAGTCCTTTTGGGGTATAAGCGCAAATGTGGCTAGCGCTTTCCCTGGGTTGTTACAAATGGTATCAGAGCCAACCCAGTAATTCCGTGTGAGCTCGGACATATGGGCCCTAACGAGGACGTTAGAGATTTAAGTGAGGGAGATTGTGATGCCCCAAATTCTGATAAGTGTGTGTGCCCTGAGTCTCACATCGGGCATATACTGGGTCAAACTGAGTTTTATTAACAATTGCAAGGAGCCCCAATTGTAACTTGACTAATCCTTTTGGGGTATAAGCGCAGATGTGGCTAGCGTTTTTCTTAAGTTGTTGCAATATCACTTGCCATATTAATCATGCCACCCTATCAAGTCTCCACTATATATCATGTTTCTTTTTGGGAGATAAATGCTAAATTAGTGATTAGGCCACAACTCCAACCCATTTTGTCTCCTTCATTTAAACCTTAGTTTCTCTTACTCAACATTTAAAGATGTGGATATGAATCGGTTTTGTAACAGTCCCAATTCTTCAAATGTTTCCAACCAAGGGGCACACTCACTGCTGCACAACTTTATCCTCCATCACTATATAAATCACTTCCAACCAATCCTCCCTAATTCCCACTCCCCATGATGCTATGCATGCTGATCATGATCCATAGCTAGGAGCTCGCTTGCTTTGTTCCCGCAACTAGAGTCGATTTTTGAGAGGAATATCGATCTTGAATCAAGCTAAATGTAAGTGATGAATTGAAAGTCTTACATCCGAATTTGTTACTGCCATCTCATGAGTTTTTTGATAAAATTCCTAAAGATATGTTCTCACTTGCTTTGATATGTTTTATTCAGGATTGGTTCTTAAATTCATAGTAAAACTTTTCTATTTTGACTCCCCTTAACACCTATGTCTATACATTTTTTGGTTTGGAGGGATCCTCCCTTTTTTTTATTGCAATACTCTTTAGGTTGTTCATAGTGAAAAAATATAAGTTTTCATTTAATATCGTTTCAGTATTCCTTGTAAGTTAGTGCTTGTGTTTTCTGACATCTTACTTGTTTGATTAAATGTCTTATAGACATGGGGTTTAAAAAAGAGATTTCATCAACCCAGGTTCCCAATCCTGAAAATTTTGATTAGTACTTTTTTGTGTGTGGGTTAATAGAAATTAATGGGTTTGTTTTGTTTATGATGTTAGATGTTCTTTATGTGGATTTCAAGCTTGATGAGAGCTAGACGCAGAGTAACATCCCCTTTCGTGTTGGCAATGGTTTCCACAAGCTAAAGGTAATTTCTCTGTTGTCTTTTTATTTTGTTAGTTGTCTTTTTCACACAATTGCTAATTCAAGTTCCTCTAAAAATTTTGGGTTTATACTATATGCATGATCTGATTCATTTTAAGAATTGTTTGATGTTTAGGTGGTTTTGATTATTATTTTTTATTTTTTGGATTCTTTGGGATATGTTTGTATTAATAGATTTAGTGCATCATCTAAAGAAATGAAACTATAGTGGTAGCAGTTTTTATGAGTATATTTCATCCAATTTGGTATCAAACCTCTTTCACAGGTACCTTCTTTGTCTCTTTCTATCTCTCTTTGAGATGACTACAAGGAATTTCCTAAATTATGATTAAAAAATTGATTTTTTAGTTTTATTTTATTTGGTTTCTCAATCCTATGAAAATCGTTTTTTTTTTCTTTTCCCTCTTTGGGTTCTCAATTCCTCTCATAGTGTTTGAATAAATGCTTGAACCAAAGTTTCCAATATTTGTTATTAGGAACTTCGGGAATGATCTACCTAAAATAAAATCTTATAAGGGATTGAAGTTGTTGTGATTTGTGAATGGCCATATGCAAGACAAAACATGCATAAATTCATATTTTGAGATTTTTATCTTTTAGTGTGGAAGTAAATATACTTGAAAGTTACAACTACAGATTGGTCAATGCAAGAACATCAATACACAAATAGTAGGAGTTGTCTAAACATTTTAAATGAACTTTAACTTGGTTGTTCACTAAAAATAATCTCTTTGTTGTGAAAATTCAAGATGTTGATGTAATTAAGAACTCTATCTTACCTTTCAATGTTAAATTAAAAGTTGTTTGTGGCTATGGTGGTTTAGATAAATATTTGTGAGATGCATTATATAGTCACTCCCTTTCTCGTTTCTTTATGCTACTGTTCTATATCTCCATTGGCATCATCATGGTAATATTTTTATTTTTAAAAAAAATTCTTCCCTTGAACCTAAAAAACAAGTGAGGTTTGTTTCAAAGAAAAAAATAAAAAAGGAAAAATATTTGGTAATTCCATTTAAATTATATATGCAACTACACTGTGTGGAAATCGTTACAATCATATGTTCTTCATCTTAGTTCTATTTTTAATTTCAAGAACAAAGGGTCGCAGCTCTCCAACATTGCGGTATTTAACTACGAATGAGCTGGATTCTCTATCAACGTAAATACGTATTTCCTTCTATAATCAACATTTGATGTTAGAGTGACTTTTAGCTTATGCAACATAATAAATCGCTTAAAGCTATTCACTTATATTCTATTTGTTATGGATGTCTACTACATTTATAGCTATAGATACATGAGAGGAAGGCTAACATTGGAGAAAGCAAATGCAGCTATTAATAACACAACAACTTATGCTAAAGCAAATGCTCAACTTATTGCAGGCTTTTGATGCTTGCTGATTTACTATTGATGTAAATAATGAAGATTAGAATTCTATAGAAATTAAGTTTATTTGTTTAAGTTTGTGACAAAATTAACTACATTATACATTTATACAAATTTTTCCGTGCATCGCACGGGTTTGTGACTAGTTGAGTTAAAAGGTCGATAAGTGACAATGTACAACTTTTTATTTTATTTAAAAAAATATATATGAAGTGCACAAAAATGAATCAATTGTGCTTGACTGCTTTAAGGAGATATCCTTAACCTTATACTTTCATACATGTGAGAATTATCAATAATTGGATGATGTGCTAAAGAAAGTTGTTGTGGAGCCAGTCCTCATGCAATGGGGTTTGCTAATTCTAAGGAGGCACTAATACTTAATGTACTATGTACATATTACATTTATGAATCTACCCCTAATTGAGTCCAAAATCAGTTTGAAGGTGATGACATGGATTCATTTCAAGTGCAAAAGCTATATCCTTCTAGTTTTTGTCTTATCTTAGTTTAAGAACCACTTCAACCAAACAAAGTAATTGATGTACAAAGGCTCATTTCCACTTGAGCATGTAATCGATTGAAACATAAGGCATCTTTGAAATATTTTGAATGCATAGATCCACAAGTAAATGGGCGCAATCATAGCAAAACGAGAAATTACGTGATCATCCTCTAGCTCCTAAATATCACCATGATCATACCAATTGAGCCTGTCTTTTCATAGTTCAAAAACTCATGGCAAATGTCATGCTTCACTACAAAACTGAATCATATATATTTCCCATGTATCACATATGGAAGATTATTTCATATATATTCTGCACTAAAATGTGGACGACAATGAATCCCCACACGGGTCTTTCCCTAAAGGAGAAGAAGATGCGGCTTTCAAATTAAAGGAATGTGAAAGTGTTACGAAATTTAGGAATAAAGACATAAAGTTAGTGGGTCGGCTTCAAAGAGTTGGGGATGGGTCATGGGATTGTGGTGGTGGCATCAGCACTATTACATTGGTGAGAAATTAACACCCTATGGATTTTGATTGAACCAACATGACACAATTTCATCCTGACCTACCTCTTCCATACATCTATATTAATTCTCTCAAATAGGTAGCGGCAAAACCCAAAAAAAAAAAAAAAACATAACTCGTCATGTATTTTTTTTTTGCTTTCCTTATAAATAAATTAAGATTTAAAATAGAAAAAAGTCTAATACAATCTAACACATGATTAATTGTGATTGTTGGAATATAAAGTATAATATAAAACGTGAGAGGAGATAGAAGATTTTCAATTCTAGGCGGACCATAAATCATATCAAAACATGATGATCATGCTGCTTTATTTAACATGACCAAACCGGCCAATATCTTCTTAGGTTTTCACTTTTGGAAATAGTCCGGCTGGGATAAGAACATGATCTACTTCCCTATCCATATATCTTATCATGGTTATTTGTCAAAAGGTCTGTGTCTTGATCTTGACATGAACATCTTATCAAGCTTCTTCAATACGTGCATACCTATGTTCTAATTTTAAAATCCCATCAGTACATCTCTATAATTAATATTTTGAAAGTTAGGATCAAAGATTACATATAAAGTTATTATTCTATTGCAGTTAGGGGTCTACCTATTTAGGCCTATTCACCAGAACTGCCCAATTAAGGTGGTATTCTATTTGGGAGATAACACACCTTAATCAGGAGACTCTGAGTGACCAATCATTGACTCATCATCTTTGAACAAATCTAAACCTAACACAATTCTATTGATACAAGCTAAATTTAACTAAATTACAATCCTGATAAAACTTTGTTTTAACATAAGAATTTAGCCAACAATAAAACCTAACAATCTCCACATTTAACAATTCCGTGACAAAACTACAATACGAATGACTCAATGTAATAGAAAGTAAATCTAAAAAACCGTAGAACATATTAGACCTACTTTTTATTAGAATAAACTACACTATTGGTCCCTAACGTTTACCCAAGTTGCGCGTTTGGTCTCTAACGTTTAAAATGGGCAGAAATGGTCCCTAATGTTTCAAAACGATGCACCATTGGTTCTTCCGTTAGTCTCCGTTAACTTGGTGTATATGTGGCTAACGGAATTATGACGTGGACAATTTTTAATTGACATGTAATTTTTTTTTAATGACAACTAGGATATGACATGGCATACCCATTTAAAAATAATCCAACCCAAAAAAAATTAACCCAATCCAAATAAAAAAAAAAACCACCCAAATTAAAATTAACCCACCCCACCCAAATCAAATTAACCCTAAAATTAGATTCTAACGTTATCTCCCTTTAGCCTTTTTTAATTTGGGTGCAATACGAATAACTAACTTAATATATTAACAATTTTTGTAAAACTATAAAAAAATAAATAAATTTTCTAAATCTCTTAAATAGAACACTCATGAACATTTCACCAATTAAAGTTTCAAATTTTTTTTTTTAAGAGTCAAAGGGCTATAATTAATTAAAATCTGGTTTTATAAAAATATGATATATTCTGTGGTTTTCTAAAAGATTGTGTATTTCGTAGCTTTGGGACTCTGAGAAATCACAATGAAGCAAGAAGCCAACAAGAGCATCATCTCTCACTCTTCAGTGGAATCCAATCCTTGTCCCATCTGCCTCGGTCCCATTCTTCAAGAGTCATACCTTGATAAATGTTTCCGTACTTTCCTTTCTCTCTCTCTCCCTCTGTTTGGTTGCCGAGAAAAAAGGCTTTATCACAAAGGAATCTCTAATATATATGCACAAATATTTCTTAATCGTCCCAAACTGAAGGTATAACTGGAGAAAGTCTTGGCCTACGAAGTTAATCCATTGAGTTGGAAAGAGCACAAGCTAGTAGAGAATTAGAGTTTAATTTTATGGTTAATTTGATTTGGGTGGGGTGGGTTAATTTTAATTTGGATGGTTTTTTTATTTATTTGGATTGGGTTAATTTTTTTTGGGTTGGGTTGTATTTAAATGGGTATATCATGTCATATCCTAGTTGTCATTAAAAAAAAAAAAAAGTACATGTCAATTAAAAATTGTCCACGTCATAATTCCATTAGCCACGTATACACTAAGTTAACGGAGACTAACGGAAGGACCAATGGTGCATCGTTTTGAAACGTTAGGGACCATTTCTATCCATTTTAAACGTTAGGGACCAAACGCGCAATTTGGGTAAACGTTAGGGACCAATAGTGTAGTTTACCCAACAATAAAACCTAACAATCTCCACATTTAACAGTTCCGTGACAAAACTACAATACGAATGATTCAATGTAATAGAAAGTAAATCTAAAAAACCGTAGAACATATTAGACCTACTTTTTATTACATGAAACTTGAAACTCTTTCTTGAAAAAAAAAAAAAAACACACACACACATTAAGGCATAAAGAAACATGTTCTGTACAAAAAATGACAAATTACCTTAAACTTTAAGTACATAACAAATTGCTAAAAAAAACACATCAAAGCTTCAAGCACAATTCCAAATTAGCATCAAGCCGCATCACGCAAAAAACTATCATACTCCCCCTTTTTGTCACCAAATGACAAAGAAAACGAACTCTTTCAGCTCTTAAGCGAACAAATTAATGACACCCCCTAAATATAGACCCTTTATACTTTCTCCCTCTATGAACAAAATGAGTTTTGATTTAAAAATAAATAAAAAATTCCCCCTATGAAAAGTGCATTATGATTTCAAAACACATTATTGGAGAAACATTTTGTGGAGAAAAATTAACTTAGAAGAAATGAGAGTTCACATAAAATACTTATATTCGCTCTTTCCATTTTATAGATTCTTGACACTATGTGACCCATGTATATATGCAGACAGACACTTCTAGGGATAATCATTTAAAATTGTGGATAATAACTCTCAATGGTATAAAAATTGATGCATGCAGGGTGCTGTCATGTGTTAAAGTAAAGTGTCTTGTAAATTCAAATCAAGCTCAAAATTAGAGGAAAAAATTATGAAGTCAAAATGAAAAAAAAATCAAGGTTTTGAAATCAATCAAAGCTTTTTGAACTTGAGTACTCCATTTTGTTTTTCACATTTTGCCTTCAACCATATATATTTTTATTTTTCAAATTATTTTTCTTTGCCTTTTCACTTTGCCTTTTCACATTATTTTTCCTGCAGTTCGAGTTCTTGAAGTGTGTGAGAGTAACATGAAACTTCTCATTTGTAAGTTTCTGTTGTTCTTGTTTATATTCGAAGTGATTGTACTCGATTATCATTCAATATATATATTCTACAGTTTATTATTGTTTACAACATTGTTAAATTTCAAGTAGTTTACATTTATAAAAGAATAAACTGTAAACTTTTATCTCGAGATCAAATTTGTGAACAGGTTTGTCTTAGAGATTTCTTAATATCAATTTCTATATTAAAATCATAAGTAAATCAATTAGTGTTTATCATTTCTGAATCGAACCAAATCCTTTATCATTAAGGTATAATTCGGACCAAACACACCCTTTTGATTTACAGAAGTTGGATAATTAATTAAGTGTTAGTTTGGATAAAACTGATTAAAAAACTTGATTAATTATAAATTTTAGTTTTGTTCCAACAAATTGGCGACCACAGTGGGAGATATTAATCATTACATGCTAACAAAATATTGTAAGGGTGGAAGATTGTTACTTGGTGAAATTTATGAACTAATTGAAGAAAATGAGGCCAAATTTCTTCTACAAATTAGTACTGCATGGTATCAAATTCACATTCTTCAATATTTATGTGAAAAAAAATGTTGAATTATGGAGAGATTACCATGAGACATATCAATATCTTTATGGAAATTCACCAAAAGATATCTTCCCACAACAATATGGCCATGATTATCTAATAGAAAATTATCAATGTGGCCAATCCATTAATGATCAAGTGTTAGAATTTAATGAACATGAAATGTCTAATGAATCTAATCTTAAATGGAATGGAGAAAAATCCATTATTGGGCAAGAACTAAAAAAAGTTTTTGCACCAAAGGTGGAATCCAAGGAAAATACTGATCAATTTTCCAAAGATGAAACATTGATTGAGGAAAAATCTATTCTAAATCAAGAATTAATATTATGGGGGCATGAAATGCCTTGTGAGGTTAATCTTAAGAAAAATGATTTTTCTATGAAAAATAATGATCAACTTGCCAAAGATGAAGAGTTTAGTGATGAAAAATTTACTAATGATTTAACTCAAGAATTAAAACTTGTGGGGCAAAAAATGTCCTATGATTTTATTCTTTGAGAATGGCAAGAAAATGCCAAAGAATCAATGGATATAAATAAGCTATTAGATTTGATGCTCTTGTTTGAAGACAAAGCATATGAAAATTGGTGGATGTCAAACCAAGTTTTTATTATCGTCTTTGAAATTGAGCACCCATTATGAATATGTGGATCTTATAATCTTAAAATTTTGTTAAAATGGTTGATCAAATTCAAAAATTTGATAATACCAACCAATTTTTGCTATATGAAGTAAATTGTCTATCGTCCATTTTAGATTCCTAAACGTCATCTAAATTGACGAGGGGGGCATGTGTTTACACATAAAAATAATTTTATTATATAGTGTTATATATATAATATAATATTGACCACCATAATATGTTAAATTGGTAGCCATATTATATGTGTAATTTATATAAAAATAAAATTATTTATAACTTCCATTTACATGTGTCATTATTTACAAGTTTTATGAAGGAAGTTAATAGTAAAATGTAACCACCAATAACTTCCATGATGTGGATAACATGTGTTATGATCTCCAAACTATTGAGAGTAGTTATTTTCCTAAAAATAAACCATCAAAAGTAGTTATTGATGGGTAGTTATTTGATGGAAATAACCACCTTTTTTACTATTAATAAGAAGGTTTATTCTTCAAAGACTCTCTATAACTCAACTTCCACAACCCATGTGCAAGAGATCCATTGTGATCTAAAATGTGTTCTAAGTGTGTTCTTAAGTGTGTTCAAGTGTGTTCAATAGTGTTTGTAAGTTTTTCTTATTGTACTTGTACTTTGTAAGTTTTAATGCAAAATATCTATGTATTTATCTTGTTGGATCTATAATTTTACTTCATCATTCATACTTTGTTTGGTGCCATACGAAAAAAGTCATTTATCATTAAAGCATAATTTGGACCAAGCACACCCTTTTGAAGTTCGAAGTTAGATTAGCAATTCTAATTCAAGGTTTGTAACAAACTTTGGATAATTTTGATTTTATATCAAACAAGTACGGTACCTCTAATAGATAAAATCTCATATTGATGGTACTAATGTCACACATGATGGTACCTACCTCACATTACTTGGTACCTTAAATTTTTATTTATTATTTAAATTTAATACATATAAAAAAACAGATAATACCAATATCACATTGAACAGTACCAACATCACATATGATAGTAATATTTGATGGTATCACTTGAATGGGTAACATACCCGCAAAAAGAGTGGATATTATAGAATATCCCGATGTTTCTTAGCCACCTATCTCTCGATTATGCACTTATTCAACAATGGTGGCTTTTACACCGTTGATTTAGACAACCATCTCTATGATTCATTACATCATAGTAGCTTCGCATTATATTAATTTGAAAAAGACAAAATTATATTATCAATGTTCATATCATTGCTAGACTTAAAAAATTCAAAGTTTTCAATGAATGTTTATTTCTAAAAGTTAACCTACATATGAGTTTGATCATGAGTGAACAAGTGTGCCCACTAGGCATTTGGTCTAGTGGTGCACCCCCTTCCCCTTAATCCCCATCCCAAAAGGGCATGGGTTCGATCCTTAGTTTATACAAAATAGATGTGTACGTGTGTCTATCGTCAAGTTAAAAAAAAATGAGTAAACAAGTGTGTATATCAGTATATGCTAAAATAGGAAGAAGAAAAAAAATGCATGCATGGGTTTTATATATTAACACCGTTGCGCGTGTTCTAAAAAGCTTTTATACTGATTGAAAATTTATTATTTAGACCACAACCAATTATGTAGCGAATTAATTGATTTAATCAACAAGTGTATAGTTTTCAAAAAAATAAAAAATCAACAAGTGATACATTTCAAGTTCTCTCCATTTATTCCATTTCACCGGTATTTTATTTTCTAGTTTTAACAATTTACAAAATATCATATCATTTTAAATGATATGATAATTTGTACATTTTTAAATTTATAAAATTTAATAGCAACTATGAAATTAATCTATTTTGAATACAGATGATTATTTTCGTATTAACTACTATATTATTTATTTTAGATTAGATTCCGGTCATTCAACCATTGGATTTATCGAAATTTAAAATTTGAAAATTACCTTGGGATTGTTACTGAATCCGACATTTCAATACCAGACGAACAAAATATTGGATGTGACATATCACATATGCACAAAAAATGGATTACATCTATTTCTTATTTTCAACTACCAAATCTCTCACATGCCTAAATTGTTTCAATCTGACCCCTAAAACTTAACAAAAAAAAATTAACCATTAACAGTTACGTCTTTTTCTTTTTCTTTTTCTTTTTTATGTCAGTTGTCATGTGAAAGAACATTTCACAGTGCACACGCTCATTTGCCATTTTTGAATGACTTCAACTTTTTTTTCTTTTTTTTTTGGCTAAATTGAATGACTTCAACTTTTTTTTTTTTTTTTACACGCTTTGTTGACTAACTTTAACTCCCAAAATCTTTGCTTGACTTGGGTCTCCCATCATGGCAAACTCGATTCGACCTAGTGGTTTACTTGGCTAGGAGTACGGCTCCAAATCTTATGTTGTTCCGGACATTGATAGCCGTGGTTGCTCTTGTTCCTTTCTGGATGGTGGTCAAATCATGTGTTGATTTGTGTTTCTGTTGTTGTACTCTTTGTGTTTGTTGTTGTTGTCCTTGTGTTTATTGTTTCTGTTGGTGTTGTTGTTGTTGTAGTGATGTTGATGTTGGTATGTTGTTATGTTTTGCTGCCCTCTTCGTAGGGCCTTTTGCTGTAACGTATGTCACTCTTTCTTCCCTCTACGTAGGGTTTTATCTCCCTCTTTGTAGGGTTATGTAATGTTTTATTTTTTTTCAATAAAGTCTTTGTTAATTATCAAAAAAAAAAATTGAAGGTCGCTGGTCGGTCAAATGATCATGTCATTAACATCATGCTCGTTTTTGTGTTCCGCGAGGATTTGCTAAGAGTTAAGACCCACCCCTCACCACCACCTCCACTTTATGCCGCGTAAATGAATGATGCAAGTAATTAATGGAACTCATATCTTATCAAAAAAAAAGAAAAGAAAAAAAGATTGATTTATTTTTCACTTGTTTCCTTCCCGGTTGGTTGTTTTGGCAGTGAGAGTAGGAACCTTCACAGCTTCACTTCAGTACCAACCAACAGTACCTTGATGTTCATCAGTTACCCAACTAGTAATCAAGAAGACAAGAAGTCAAGAATACATTCATTTTGATAAGGTACTAAATAAAGCAAAAGGTATTTTTTTTTAAAAGAATCTTCTTAGCTTTTAGCATAGTTATATAGCTAGTGTTGGGTACCAAAATTTGGATTAGTCAAAGGAAAATTCGTGGAAATTCTTTTCATGATTGATCCTCTCATCTGAATGGTACATGTGTACACATCATAAGATGCAAGATCTTGCCCACCAAAATGATTGTACAAAGTAGTTATCTTTTCAAAGTTCTATTAATATTTCTTTAAGATCGTAAATCCTAGAGAGATTGCTACCTTCTATGAGCTCCCAGTTTTCTGTACAAAACTTTATACATTTATCTTTTAGCACATTGTTATTGCTGATATAATTAAGATTAGTAGTCGTAAAATTTATTTGTTGAATGATTGAAGGGCGTTCCATGATTTATGCAGGCAGTAAAAGCAAATACTAAGCAAAACAAAACGATCTCATGGCATGGTCCTAGGCTGAAGTGGCCAAAGTGTGTTTCTCCTAGATTCCGCATGACACTTGGCAGGGTCTCCATACATGGTCGGTTCCTATACAAGTTGGCTCTGTCCCCGCACATGCTAAGGTTAAGGCTGTAATCTGATAAGGCCAACAATTGGTAACTCCTTAAAAAAAAAAAAAAAAAAAAAAAAGCTGTAATATTTCTCATGAGATCTAATGGTCGGTTTATATGAGAGAATAAAGCAATGCTCCACTATATTGAATTGGACACTATCACAGAAATAAAGATCATTTCACTTCACAATTATATGTGGTCCAATACATTCAAACATTGGATCGAAATTAAATTCTATATGAAAACCGAGAATATAATCAATTATTGTGGTCATCACATTTTGTTAGGTCAAATTTGTTTTATTTTTTATTTTCTTTACTTTTTACTTTTTACTTTTTACCTTTTCTTTTCAACTTTTTATTTATTTATTATTTTTTTGTGTTCAATTGCTCGCATCATTAAAAAAACTTACACATGATCCGGATCCTTCATTTTAAAGGGTGGAATGGGGTTGGTGGATCATATCCCCTCGCCCATTAATGTTTTATAGATATTTGGATTCCATATGCTTACCACAATCACGTATAGTTGCACACAATGAGATTCATAACTACAACTAACATATAGTGATTAAAATTATTGAAAATATGGAACAATTTACACTTATTTATGGATAAGAGCTCTACAGAATAGATACCTCAATTCATAATTAAAACCACAACCAACATTATAATGAATTAGGTAAAGTTATTTAAAATTAATTCACAGGTTATTGAAAGATGAGACCTTTAGTAACAATTGACACTTTTTTTTTTTTGATAAAAAGTAACAATTGACACTTACTCATGCATGATTAAAGCAAAAGAATAATATTTTTTCAAGAAATGGTAAAATATTCGATGCTTAAACGCATAAATCATGTTAAAAGAGGCTGGCACTCTTTGTTATGAGTAACATCCTCTAAATAAGCATTAATCAAGTTGCAACTATTGACATCAGCCAACTATTGTAACCCCATAATTTCCCCATTGCACTGAAGTCAAGCACTTTCTAAGATGACCTATTATATCTTCATTAAATTTATTATTACATAAGAAAAAAATAGATAGGTATATAAATAACTTTGGAGTTATACATATAATAGGTGGTATAAGTCATTGAGTTCAACCAAGCACTTCAACTTGTCTTCAAAGTTCAAATAACCATGGGTTCAGTTCCAATTGAGACTTTCAGTATAGAGGAGAAGCAGCTAGACATCAAGGATTCTAGTCAAATTCAGAGGGCTGAATGGGTGCTTAATTCTCCTGACCCTCCTAGTCTATGTCAAGAGCTCATAAGTTCAATCAAGGAGACTGTCTTTCCTCAAGGGAAAAAGCACTCTTCAGCTTCTAAGAAGAAAACTCCATGGGATTATGGTGTGTCATTCCTGAGGGGTGTATTTCCAATCCTCAGCTGGGGAAGGAATTACAAGGCAGCAATGTTTAAAAATGATTTGATGGCAGGTTTGACACTTGCCAGCCTTAGCATTCCTCAGGTACACAAATAATTAGTTATCCCACCAAGAATTTTGTTTACTAAGTAGAACATTATGGACTAATTAATGTTAAATACTTTATTTCTTGCAGAGTATAGGATATGCTAGTTTAGCAAAACTTGATCCTCAATATGGCCTTTGTAAGTTTGCTATTTCTTCAAGTTTTTCAATGTATGTTAAATTTGAATAATGGTGTTAGTTTGAAATTCTTGTGCTTTGTTGATTGCACTAGACACAAGCGTTGTCCCACCTCTGATTTATGCACTAATGGGGAGTTCAAGAGAGCTAGCCATTGGACCAGTAGCTGTTGTTTCCATTCTGCTATCTTCCATGGTTCTGAAAATACAAGATCCTGTGGCTGATCCCATTGCCTATAGAAATCTTGTTTTCACAGTGACCTTCTTCGCCGGAATTTTCCAAGCTGCATTCGGAGTGTTCAGGTAATTATTGATTATTCCCTTTAAAGAGACATTTGAATAATTCTTGTTTGTCCTAACAAGTTGTTTTATCTTCCAATATTTGCAGATTGGGGTTCCTTGTTGATTTTCTTTCACATGCAGCAATTGTTGGATTCATGGCTGGTGCAGCCATTATCATTGGTCTTCAACAACTCAAAGGGCTACTTGGGTTTACTCACTTCACCAACCAAACTGATGTAGTATCTGTCGTAGAGTCTGTTTTTAAATCAATTCACAGTGAAGTAAGTTCTTCTGAAAGAGGGGTCTTTGTTATTTCTTATTTTTGCTCTCTTTAGGCTTAATGTGCTATGGTTGATTTGTCACAAATTTGACAGTTCCATCTTTCCCTTGTGCTTTCAATGACAGTGGTACCCGCTGAATTTTGTTCTTGGTTGTTCATTCCTGATCTTCCTCCTATTTGCCAGGTTTATAGTAAGTAATTAAATCCTAGAAATATTCCCATTTCTCCTCTTAAGCACTTTTGTTTTGCTTCTTTAATAAACCTGTCAAATTTGCAGGGCAGAAGGAACAAAAAGCTCTTCTATTTGCCTGCTATTGCACCTCTTATAGCAGTTGTATTATCCACTTTGATAGTGTTTTTGACCAAAGCTGATAAGCATGGGGTTAAGATAATAAAACACATCGAAGTAGGCGTGAATCGAAGTTCAGCACATCAGTTACAACTCAATGGTCCACATGTTGGACAAGCAGCAAAAGTTGGACTAATTTCTGCAATTATTGCTCTCACGGTGTGTTTTCATTCCTCTTGGCCACATTGGTTATACAGCTATACTTTAATTTTGACTATAGATTTTTAATGATTATCCAATATTCACCTCAGGAAGCCATTGCTGTTGGCCGATCTTTCGCTTCCATTAGAGGCTATCACCTTGATGGTAACAAGGAAATGGTAGCCATGGGTTGCATGAACATAGCAGGATCTTTAACTTCATGCTATGTGGCAACTGGTGAGCTCTTCTTGTGACTTTTTTTTACCTTTCTTTCTGTAATACTTATCGTGTATACTTTAATAATGCATATTTCCAATCAACCTAACATAAGCCTACTGATAATGTTAAAATAATGATTACATGATTAAATTCACAATTTTCTAACTGCTTAAATTGTTGATACAATGAGTAATTTATCATGGTACCAAAGCAGGTGGTCATGACCCATGAGTTTGAACCATGTCTCCGCTCTACCTCTCATTAAAAAAGTTTTTTAAAAAAAACCCACGTTTTGATTAAATTCACAATTTCATAATAGCTTAAACATTTAGGACAATAGGTAATTTATCAGATACAGATCAGTTATTTGAGAGGTTTTACTCAATTTCTGCAGGTTCATTCTCGCGGACAGCAGTAAATTTCAGTGCAGGATGTCAAACAGTGGTATCAAATATAGTGATGGCCATTACCGTGCTTGTATCACTTGAATTGCTTACTAGGCTCTTGTTTTTTACCCCTATTGCAATCCTAGCTTCAATCATTCTATCTGCTCTTCCTGGACTTATTGACATAAATGAAGCTTACCATATCTGGAAAGTTGACAAATTGGATTTTCTGGCATGTATTGGTGCATTTCTTGGGGTCCTGTTTGCATCAGTGGAGATTGGTCTTGTGGTTGCGGTATGTGTATACTCTTATTTTAACTTCTTAAGTCCACTGTGAGTGTTGTCAAGGATACAATTTCCTGTTTACATGATTGTTACAATTTCAACCCAAATTGCAGTAACTGACAACTTCATTATAGTTTATTCATGGTGATAATAATGTTGGATATACTCTAAATATTTAATGCTTGGATAAATCTAGTAATCTCATTGTTAGAATATTGGTTAAATGATTAAATTCACCATATCCTAATAGCTTAAACTTTTGGGAGAATCGGTAATTTCTCACTCGTGACTGGTGGGTTCCATTACATAATTGAGTTTGATCATTCAACTACTATCTGATTGGTGGGTGCTCACAGTTTTGTATCCTTAGATATATATGATTAGCAGACTCAGGTCACCCCTTTGGCGTGTAGCTTCTGTTCAAGATTTGTATCCACCAATTTTGAGATCTGTCTTGTCTTTGGATGAACTAGGAGCCCATTGAGCTCAGGTCTCAACTAGATAAAGTCAAGCTCTGTACAGAACATGTTGTCAGTTTAGTAACTACATGTTAGGATAAATAAATAGGATTTTAGAACCCATCATCCGGGACTTTCAAGTAAGACATAAATAGAACCAACAATGAAACATTTTCAATCTTAGTAGATGATCATAGTTTTGTTCAATCTTCAATGTGAAATATTTTTATTTCTTGTTAGCGGTATACAAAAATGTGCATTATCTGGGATAGCCACTTATTCTAACTCTGATTGTGATTTTTGGGAGTGCAGGTAACAATTTCACTTGCAAAAATAATACTAAAATCGATTAGGCCTGGCATAGAAGAACTAGGTAGACTTCCTGGGACGGATATCTTCTGTGACATTATTCAATATCCAATGGCCATTAAAACTCCAGAGATCTTAATTATCCGGGTCAACTCTTCGTTACTATGCTTTGCTAATGCTAATTTTATCAGAGAAAGGTATGCATTGATTGCATTTATTTGTTTACATGAGAAAAAGATAGAGATGTGGTGCAAGTTGAATTTAATCAATGTATGGTACTTATTTCAGGATAATAAGGTGGGTGACAGAAGAAGAAAGTGAAACGAAAGACAATGCAAAGGGAGGGGTCCAAGCAGTAATCCTTGACATGTCCAGTAAGTGTCATACACTTGGATATTTAGTACCAACATTAATTTGAATCCACTCCATTAAAAATGCATCTATTTTATTGTTCAGATTAGATATTACAAATCTAAATGTGTATCCAGTACCACGTCATTTAAATAAATGACATAACAGTCTGTAACTGCTAGATCCAGGAAATAAATTCTCAACTGTGAAATGAACCTATTTCAGTTGGATTCTGTTTCAATGATATCACTGACCAAATTGAATTCCTTTTATTACAGACATGATGAACATTGACACCTCAGGAATTATTGCACTAGAGGAACTGCACAAGAAGTTGGTTTCTCATGGCATAGCAGTAAGGATTCTACCTGCATTTCAAGTTTTGTGATATTTCAGTTTATTTGGTACCTAACCTTTAAAATGTATCTACTTTTGTGTTTCCAGTTAGCCATGGCCAACCCAAGGCAGCAAGTGATTCACAAGATGAAGTTGGCCAAATTTGTTGATAAAATTGGAAGAGGATGGGTTTTCCTCACCATCAGTGAAGCTGTAGATGCATGTCTTGGTTCTGGTCTTAGCAGCGGTTGATGGTTTTATGAGGCCTTGAAATGTATACTAATTAAGCCGGCTAGCTAATTTTGTAACATAATATCCCTTCAGAAATTCACAACAGTACCAGATGTTGTGACCATGAACTAGAGGGTAAAGAGTGCACTATGGCTTGTGTAAATATTGCTGTTTGGTTTGTTTGATACTGTTTGATGGTGAGGAAATGCGGAAAAATGTAATTTAGTCTCATTGTTTGCATGTTAAAGTGCGCTATATGGTTGTAATTGTTCATCTTGATGAAAATAGGCCATCATGAAGAAAAGTCAGCCATAACATTTTCAATTAATTGCATAGAAGGTGGCATTGCCACAGCTAGTCATATGATCCCCATACAGTGCTTGCACATATAAGTCTGAAACTCAAACTCCTTCCAAAAAACAGGCTGAACTATGGATAGGGATTAGAATTTCAAGAATGTTAATGTTGAGGCAAAGTAATATCAAATATAAAAATTTAATCAATTTAGAAAGATGGTATAAAAAATATGAAGAGTTTATCTATATATTTATGTGAAAATTTTAGATAAATAAGGGTGAAATTTTAATTCTTGAAAAGTTTTAGGGACATAAGTGCATAACCCCCAAAGACTCTGTGTAGTTTCATTTGAGAGAGAGAGAGAGAGATGACTATTTTATTTATTTAAAAAAAAAAAAAGGTAATAACAATAATACAACAAGAACAACAACACAAATTAAGTTTGGGAAAGGTTCTTTAATTAGATTTATGGGCAAATACCACTTTAGGTACTTCAAGTTTGTCCTATGAAGAGCCTTATACACTTATAGGCTATAACTCAACTTACACCTCCAGGCATTTGGTGTTTCAAAATGAGATACCCCTAAATTTTGGCTCATGCACTTTTTTCAAACTATACCATTTTAATAAACCTAGTGGTTAAGAGAAAAGTAAGAAGAAAAAAGAAATTATATATATGATATATATTATTTTATACTTTATTTTTTATTTATTAATACTTATTAACAAAATATATATATATATAATATATATATATATATAGGCAAAAGAAGGAAGTTGTCGATGGAAGACTACTTCACATGCAAACAAAAGAGTCTTCATTGGGAGACAAGAGTTCACATGTTTACTATTTACTTTTTGGAAAGTAAAAGTAATTTTGGAATTTTATCAATTGCTGAAGATGCTTCTGACAAACCTTATTAATCAGTGGAGAATCTCTACTGTTGGAATAATATTTGCTGAAGGGTCTTGACAGCAACTTTATCAGATGTCAAACATGCTTAACAACAGTGCAGATTCTTCTGATAGAGATCTTTTCTGCTGAAAGAGACTGACTGGGGCTTTAGCAAGGATGAATTTACCAAAAGATCCTTAGTCAAGATAGGGATCTTCAATATCTTCAATTCCATATCCTGCGTATGGATCTTGGGAATCTTGAAACAGGGAATCTTGGTACCAGTTTGGGGGAATTGGTACAGATTGAGGGAATTGAGAAGAAACTTTAATAGCTTCGGTGGTTGATCCTTCTGAGGATGCTGTGGATTTACCTTTTCCACTAGCAGAGACAGAGGCTGATTGGTACTGGATGACAGCCAATCTGCAAATTTCTACAAGTTCCTCAGGGGATTTACCCTTTAGCAAATTTGGGATGGAGGAAGATGGCTTATCTTCAACCTGTTTGATAGCTTATCTTTTGCCTATATATATTATTTTATAATATATATATATATTATTATAATATATAATATAATTATAGGCCAAATTTCAAATTACACCCTTTAAGTTTGGTCAAAGTTCAATTTAGTCCTCTAAGTTTTGACCGTTTCAATTTAGTCCTCTAAGTTTGGTTTGATTTCAATGTAGTCCTCTAAGTTTTGACCGTTTCAATTTAGTCCTCTAAGTTTGTTTTCGTTTCAATTTAGTCCTCTAAGTTTGATTTTGTTTCAAAAACTTAAAAACAAAAACTAATAAAAATTATTTATAAAAAAAATTCGAGAAAAAAATAAAAAGTTAAAGGACTTAATTGAAACAAAATCAAACTTAGAGTACTAAATTGAAATGGTCAAAACTTAGAGGACCAAATTGAACTTTGACCAAACTTAGAGGACTAAATTGAAATGGTCAAAACTTAGAGGACTGAATTGAACTTTAACCAAACTTAGAGGGTGTAATTTGTAATTTAGCCTATTTTTTTTTTTATTTATTTTTATTTTTTTTTTTATATACTTTATTTTGTTTATTAATACTTATTATATATATATATATTTAATTAAAATTTGTTTAGAGAAGAACAATCCTAATTCTAATCCTAATAGAATATGTTTAGCGTTTGGGATATATAAACATAAAGAGCGGAAAGTACACGCACGAGAGGCGCCATCAAACAGAGTATCTGTTTGGCTGAAAAGAAAAGAAAAGAAAAGAAAATGGGGGCAGAAGCAGAAACAGGACAAGAAAAGCAAGGAGCTGAGAAGCCAAGGCCCAACTCCATCACTCCGGCCCAGTTTCTCTCTTGGAAGCGCCAGAAGGTTCTTTTTATTTCTTTCTTTCTTTCTATTTTCCTCTCTGCATTTTTCTAGGGTTTTGATTCCTCAACCTTCTCTATTAGCTGTATGAGAAGCTTGTATTCATGAATCAGAGAATTGGGTTTCTTTTCTTATTGAATATTTTGGTTTGGAATCTGACCCAATTGATATTTCTGTGCCTATTGTAGATATGAATGGGATTTAGAAGTATTAGTGTCTGAGGTTATAATATCATAATTTCTGTAGTCTGTATATACATTTGATTGAGAATTGAGATTTTGTTGTAGATGATACTTCATATGTGGAGGACAACTAGTGTGTGGTGGAATGGGAATCGGATTTATTCAAGTTTATCTGTATATTTGATTACACTATTTCTACTTTATGCTTCAATTGTCGTTTTCAATTTCAGCAACTGTTAGTTTTGATACTCCACCCCTTTAATTTCTTGTCAAATTTTAGTAGCTAGCTATATCTCTTGGAATGTGATCCCTTTGTGAATAATGTGGACTATTTGGAAAGAATGAATGAGCTATGAAGGATCTAAAGATGATCTTTTCTGTTGTGTGTGTCATTGGATGGCTGCATTAAGTGGTCATTCATTCTCTAATTTGGTGGAGTTTCTTGATTTTTCGTAATTTTAGATGATTTTGGTGCATCTCATGTTTAAAACCTGTGTACTTGGATACTTATCAAAAAAAAAAAAAAAAAAAAACTGTGTACTTGGATGTGCTCTTTCTATGCTTTTCATATAAAATTTCTGAATTATCAAAAAATATATATATTATTTTTTTTGGGACTAAGGGTTGGTTGTGTCATTTAAAAGTAGTAAAAAAGGATGTCAATTAATTAAATAACATAGAGTATGACTTCAGATAGAATAGAATGGCAGAAAATAATGTATGTGACTGACCGTGACTAGTCTATTGAGGATCCATAGCCGACCCCAAAATTTTTGGGATTAAGGCTTGATTGTTGTTGTATAAAAAATATATATATTAATTTGAAAATTAAGTTGGTGATACCCGAAGAATTAAGATAATTTTTGGCATGTGATTTTAAGTTGTATTAGAAAACAACTTATCAAAAAAAAAAAAAAAAAAGTTGTATTAGAAAACATAATAGAACCCATGAAGATTTGAAATGGTTCTTCAAAGTTCAAACATAAACTTGTAGTTCGAGATAAAAGTAGGCCTCTAGCCCCAACATGCAGAGAGATGCTCCAGTGGTGTTTTTTGTGTCAAAGAGAAACCTTACTGGCTGATTATAGTGGTAAATTCTTGATGCACATGCACCACTAGCTGCCAATGAGCTCTAGCTCAACTAACACCTCATCCCCTTGTAAGTTCTAAGTGGAGGGTGAGGTCATGGGTTCAAGACACCCATTGGAGGCGTGTGTAACTTACCAATAAAAAATTATGCTCGATTAGCTTGCAACTTTCAATTCTATCTAGTACTTACCACTAATGACCTCTATGAAGTAAAGGCTTTGCCATGCCATTTCCATATCATCATGGAAAGCTAATTTGGAAAACCCAATTGCTAGCAGATCATGTGTTGCATGCAGATGGTGTGTGCCCCCTGCTGCTAGTACTTCTCCTAAGGTGTTTACAATGAATTAGATGTTGTGGAAAAAGAATGAATCACATAAAGAGTTCAATAATCTCAGATCTGATTGCTCATAGCAAAGTAGAATTGCATATTATGAAGATCCTAGCCACACAGTCTGGTTTCCTTGGCCTGCTTTAGGACTCAAGTTACAGAGTCCCACTCACATATCTATTTTAATCATATCTAAGATTTCTACTCAAGTGGAGGTATATTATCAAATTGATCTGTAATAGAATTACCCTTCTTAATACATCTCTAATGCAGGATGCTGATGCGTCAGCTAGAAAAGCTGAAGCAGAGAGGAAGCGTGCAGAGGATATTGCTTCAGGAGCAGTCCAAATGAATGGGCGGGAGCTGTTTCTACATGAGCCTTGGGTGTTTGATGACGCTCGTTTGTAAGGTCAGCCTAAATGAAGGATTACATATGCTACTTTGTATATGAAATAAAGGGTTACTCCAATGTAAATTATAATCAAGCTTACATTCAAGTTCCACTTTCAGTGATTCTTTTATTAGTTAACTTACTTTTTTGTTTGTCTCTATCTAGCTACAGGTTTTATGGAGAAGAAGTATGGAAGTAAATTTGGTACCAAGGAAAGAAAGACTCGGTCCAGGTGGAGGAACTTGGTAATCTGTTTTGCAGACACAGATCAGTTGAAACTATATTTGCCTACACTGTAATGTTAGGAATAGTGATTTGCATATTTTCCATAACAACTCCGTTATCTGTGATAGTACTAAATTTCTTATGTAAGCGTCAATTTAGAAGTGGGCTATACTGATGTTTTGTAGTGGTTGGCGTGTTTTAACCATTCACTCATTCAGAACATGAGGAATTTTATTGATTTGTCATTTATATGCTTTACAAATCATTTACATAGACCAACATATATCACTCTAGCGACTGAGGTAGTTAAAGAGTGAATGACTGAATGCCTCTCATAAGTCACGATGGATCATCTTTTCGTAGTTTACAAGAGGCTTCTGTTTACATCAAATATTTTCTCTCTTGAGGCTAGGCCAAATTGCACTCTCTCTTTCTCTCTCTCTCTCTCTCTCAATGTCGATGGTCAGTGTCAATCTCTTAAGACCAATTAATGTCTCGTTTTATTGAGACTAGAATCGACATCAATGTCGATAAAAATCACGGAATGAATACTGATCACACAAAATTTTCATATATGGTGTGCCATTGCTCAGGTTTTGTGGAGTGAGTCACAGTGGATGTACAATGTGCACAATGTAAATAAGGGTGCCTGAAGATTATAGCGAGATGATGTCATCTCCAGGAAGAATAGTATCATGGCCAACCTTATGGCATGGCTTATGGCATGGTTGAAAATCCCTGTCAATCTGTATGGATCAAGCTCCCTTAGAGCATTCCCAATGGGTTTGCCAAAAGTCAAAATCAACTCAAATATGGCTAATAAGTCCAAAAAATGGCTCCTAATGGATGAGCTACACATTGGGCAAAATAGAAAAATGCTACAGTGCCAAGTCATTTATGTCTTACACTGTTCATTAGGCAAATGAATATTTTATTGTTTCTTTTATTTTAACCCTTTTGTTTATTTAGCTCTCTCATCGGCCCTCTCTCTTTCTCTCTTCTCTCTCACTGGTTGCCACGATCGGACTTCACATGGCCAGCCGCCGTCCATCTCGCCTTAATCGTTCGACGACGTGACTGTCCGCCTCCGTCGCAGCTTGCTCGAAGAGTAATCATTCTTCGCCAATGGTGATGTGGACAAGATGAAACCAGAAGCCTCCGTTGCAACAAAACAATTGATCAAAACAAAAACAGTAAATCTCAGAAAAAAATAAATAAATAAAAAATCAAACCCATTTCATCAAAAACTCCATAGAGACAAAAATAGACATATAATATTTAATGGTAATGAAACCCATCAAAGAAGCCAAAATTGGGAACTTGAAACTCACTGAGTGATTGATCAGCAAGAGTATGAATGAAAGGGAAGAGAGAAAGAAGGACTATTAAAATGGGAGTATGGAAGTGAGAGAGAGAGAGTGTGTGTATGTGTTTGTTTCAAAGAGCTTTGAGCAAACAAGTTCAGGGCAGAGAGTGAAAGGGCATAGCAGAAATAAAAAGCACCTAGTAGGTGATGATGTAAACGATGGATGTATTTGTGAAAGGTTGGAAGTAAGAACTCCTTGCTGTTGAAAATGGGTTGGATTGGTTCAGTGTGGTGGAAGGGGGGTGGAGGGTGGCGGTGGAGATGAAAATGGGTTGGATTGGTGATTTGGGTGTTTTAGAGAATATAATAAAAAATAAATGAATAAATAATATTATAATAAAATAAAGTTGAGTATAGAGAATTAGATGTAGGTGTTTTATAAAGTGGTTAGGCAAAATAGAAAAAGTAGTTCTTTAAGCTAAAATTTGGTTATAAAAATGCCTTAACCGTTGGGAATGCTCTTAGAGGCATGGAGGACATCTTTGAGTCCTTGACCTCTTCTTCTGTAGTCATCTCAATTAAGATTTCAAAGTAGAGGGTGATTATCTCTCATAGTTCATCTAGGATCGTGGGGCTTGCAGATTCAAAAACCTTTAAAATTTTGGACTAAATATTCCCCGGTCTTATTGCTCTCCCTCAGTCACTGATTGATTGTCCATTAGAGTTTCTTCCTTTTATCTTTATTTTCACTAATATTACTAAGATCCAAATTTTGCAACAAAAATTAAGCTGAAATCAGTTAATCCACATCGCTCAAGTGCATAATATTCAGTTAGACACTGTAACATTATATGACGGTATATGTTTTTTTTTTTTTTTTTTTTCCTAGGATTATACGACGGTATATGAATCATGGAGGGAGCTGCGAACATAATTTTATCAACCATAGCTTATACGTTAGAACTTCTTGATACATAGCAGTTCAAGTTGAAACAAAGACCACGCACGGTCTAAAAACCAAAATAAAGCACACCTTTTTACAATAAAGAAACGAGGTACACTTAGTTTAAACATGACGTACTAGCCAAACGGAATAGCATAAACTTAGAAACACAAACATAACATAAGTAGATGACCAGCATCGATCTCTCCTCCTCCATTTTACATCCTCTTCTCATGATCAGAACCAGACTATGGTTTCAATTTGCATCAGATCTAGTATATCACATTAACACAGATGGTTAATAATCATAATTTAGTGAGCAATTAAAATATGAGATACTAATGAGATCAAGTAGGTGTGCTATATATGCAAAAAAACTAAAGAAAGAAAACCAACTTTATGCAAGTTAAAGCATTTTCTTTTCTTTCTTGTATAAAGTTAGATTTCTTTAGGTCCAAACAAGAAACGTGATGCCGTTATTTTTCTCAAGAACAATAGTTTCTTAACCTCAAAGCCAAGGGCTCAAATGGCTTAATTCCTTCCCTATATATAACTATGTATTCATTAAAAAATTTATGAACATTCAACTAATTTATAATTTAAGTAATGAGTATATAAAACATATCAGTATTGGGATTGTGATTCTTTTTAAACGAATATAAGTAACCATAAACTTTCTTATAATATATAAAATATATATATATATATATTATATATTATATATCTATTTGAATTGAAATTTAGGGGATTATATATATGTCAAGTTCTTTCCTGATTAATTTAGCCATTTATTGCATCTCATGTGATTTTTCATATTTGGAATTTAGGTAGGAGATCATGACTATAGATTTTAAATCTAATTTATATACACCACATATTTTCTTTGTATAAAGTCTCCTCTAACAATCAGAACCTTAGGATTTCAAAATATGAAAATGTGCTACAAGCCTACAATCATTTTTTTTTTTTTTTAATTTTCATTATTTCATTTATTTTTCGTTGATTTTCTCTTATCTCTTTGTTATTACTATTATAATACTTGGTTGAGAGATTTTAAAAGAACTATGTTTATTGGGATTTGAGAGACCCTTGCACGGGAAAACTTGTAGTAAGAGAATCTGCAAGGGTTAGGGCTGCGAGCTTGACCTTAGTTCCTTCTGCAAGGCACAAAGACCTTGTCGGACTAGTTCAAGCTCTCTCTGAGATTCCTGAAAATAAAAAGGTAACAAATTTTATCATCTATATATATGAGGAGATTATATCAAAGGAGAATTAATCTATGTAAAGTAAATTTGTGTATATAAGATATTAGGTATGCATATATTATATATACCTCTATCCTGTGGTCGACGCAAAGGCAATCATCATGAACCCGGTCATATATATATAAGCAGAAAAACGTGTAATTAGCTCAAAATGGTATACAAAATCATATCTAATATGTTTAATTAATTTGTACGTACCCCTCAATTATAACTGGAAGTTCCTTGCTTGTGTACATCTTAATAAGATCCTTCTTGACTTCCTGTTTTATGTATAGAAGCATTCAAACTTTGAAAAAAATAGTAAAACATAATTTTTCTTAACACACACACACTTCAATTACATCTACTTCTTCATCATATTCATTGGCATTCCTGCATGTCAATGGAAAAATATATTTTAGGGGTAAATTATAATTAATAACAACAACAATAATAATAATAAAGACAACTCAAAAGAACTTTTATATTACATACCTGCTTGACTTGGAACGAGTACCCATGTAATGAACAGAGACATTATCCCCTGCCCTAAAGACACAATTAAAACTTATCATAGAGCAGCCTTGTATATCAAAATCATATGGTTTGAAAAATGAATAAAATATAAAATCTTATGAGACCTCTTTTTGGGTGGAGGAGGAACAACGCTGGGTCCCCTTTTGAGCGGCAGTGTAAAGGAAATATTAAGGTTACGTAATATTGGTCGCAAAGCTGCATCAACATTTCCATTCTTGTGTTGTTGTCGCTGCCGACCTTTGGGAATAGCCGTGCTTCTTTTCTCTGTTAGAGTAATATTGAACGGAGCCATAGTTGGATTTGTAAATTACTAAAAAGAGAGAGAGAGAGAGAGGGGTGGCTTTGCTTATGAGTACTTGAGTGAGGCAATGAGGGTTGTGGGGGATGAATTTATAGAAGATGAGAAGAGTTGGATTTTTGACGTGTGGTGTGAATGGCGAATTGCATGCAACCACTTCAAAATTTTAATTAGCTTTTTTATTTTTATTTTTGCTATGGGTCATTCTAGGGGTATCTAGGGGATAAAGAAAAAACAATGCTACACATAAATTAAGTAGATCTAGCATTTATAGATGTATTCCACATTTGTAGTAGTATGGCTATGAACTTCCCATCATGAAAATTATCATCCTATAACCATCTTGCTGAACATTCCCACTCCCCCACCATTTTTTATTTTTAAAATCCATTAAAAAAAAAAGTCCTAAATTACAAGACGAAACTTAATTACTATAGATTTTTCTTACTTGATAAAGAAATTACAACACTAAAAAAATGTATATATAGTTAGTTCCCAAGCAAAGCCAAGTATTTTTGTCCCAAATTGTTTCTTATTATTAACGCAAAAAAATAAGGAAGGTTGGCCAATGATGGAGGTATTTCAACACTTAAAACTTGAGAAATGGGGTGATAAACCTAGAGAAAGAAACATATGTTTGTGTGTGTATATATATATATATTGTATTAATTAGATGAGTTTTTGAAAATATTTGTTGGGATTATATTATCTCTTTATATTATTGCAAAATATTAACATAATAATTAAGAGATTAATAAGTATCTATCTATAAAAGGTATAAACTTGTTTTTTGTAATTTAAATTATATAGAACATAAGTTTAAGGATTTGCTAGTAAGTAACAACCAATTGGCAAGCATGAGCTACATCACTATGGTTCTCAAATTTATTTCTCATCTTGTTTGCTTGATAATTAGATACATTAAAAGCATGTTCAACATTTGTACTGGCTTTCTAAATAGTCTGTTAAAAAAACAGAAAAAAAAAAAAACTCAAGAATCTACAATAAGAGAAGCTTTAGAACATAGACGCTTGTAAGCAGCATTTAAATTCTAAAATGATTGGTCGTTATTTGCTTTGATATGATTGTTTCAATGTCCTCTGTTTCGGTTTCATTTTAACTAACAACTATATAACGAAAAATAATTATTAAGATTTGAAAGCTCAATGTTGTCTTTTTTGGATTCACAATCTAAGTTAATTAAGTGAAAGAGTCAAAAAATGCAATGAGACAATATCAACTAATATTGTGAAGGCTATAGAATTTGACCTAAGATAGGGACATGTAATTACAAAATTGTCAAATTACACTTGATTTTAGATGTTTGAATCAAAATACCTCTAGGACACTCTTTGACATTGTTTGAATTCAGTGTTGATCACTTCTATAGTTTGATATAATTAAAAAAGAAAATAATAAGAATTCAGCATTGATCTTATCCACCATATCCTCAACTTCCATATAACTTTTCATAACAAAAACATCCTTAAGATTGAGAGTTTTAGAATGTGCACTTATGAAGTGCTGCTAATATAATTAACTGATTATCAAGATTGACTCTTTTTTTTTAGGATCAACTTAAATAATTAGATTTCTTAGCAAATTATATTTCACTTCAAAAGTAGTTTTAGCGGCAAACTTGAAAATGACGAAATTGTCCTAACAAATGAGGAAAGTACAAGGAAGCCCTACATTATTACATATTGGTAACGGTTCAATTCAAGCACACGTGGCCGTGATCCAGCCACAGAATTATTTTGCGAAACGCACCCGTAAAAAGCGAGCGTTACTCACTTTCATGCAAAGATTCCTTGGCTGCTTCCTAACAAACAAACGCTAATACGTGTTGCATGCATGAATCACCAATTACGTAAGGAAAGTTGACGTTAATTAATTAAACTGCGGTTATAAAAATTCAGATACTATCTTGAAATATTGGCTAGATATGTTTTTGTTAGAGATAATGAAAATATCGACAATAAATATGCGAATGTCATATATGTTTTCAGTTAAATTTTTAATAATAATAAATAAATAAAATGGATGGAATAATCAGATTTATTTATTTTGACAAAAAATGAATCTTAAAAACTATTTAATAATTGAATAATCAATGAACTAAATGAATTTTGGAAAGAAAAAAAAAAAGTACCTCACAAGTGAACCGAATTCAAAATTAATTTGTGTTGTTTTTTTTTTTTTTTTTTTCCTTCTCAAAATTAAGTGGCTGTCCACCTTTCTCTTGCTTTTTAAGGTTTTTGATGTAGATCTAAATTTGAATTTTGAATAATTGGGAGAGAATAAGAGAAAAAAGTTGAGATACTATACAATTTTTTAAAAGCAATCAATGTAAGTATAGAATTTTTAGGTGCTATATTGATAATTTCTTTTTATGTAATAAAATATTGTGTGATAATTTGATTTATAGATTAGATCTCTGGATGTTGAGTTAGGTTTATGCAGTTAAGTTACTTGTGCATGGTGTGGCGTGGACGTGTGGTGCGGTGACTTTGATTGAGTGTAATAGATGGAATGGGAAAAAGGGGAAGAAAAAAAATGTTAAAAGCAAGCTCGGAAGATGAAAGATAGGAGGATTGAACTTCGATGCTCAAATTCAGGGGAGGGGCGTCATGTTTTTTTTAGAAGGGATTGGATGGGTGTTACAAATGATCATCTTGAAGAAGCTTCCAAATTCTCTCCTAATCATGTCATATATGCTATAATGCGTAGTTTAATATACGGTCGACCGATGGAATATCTACCGTATAGAATATGTATGCGTTTCATTCGGTTCAAAATTTTAGATACATTTTTATAAAAAGACTAAAATAGTGAAAAGGATAAAGGTAAATAGACGTTGAAATGAATATTTGGATGCCAATAAAAAATCTACTCGTGACTAAAAGAACGGTTATATATTTTATGTTATCTCTTTTATTATATTCCATTTATTATATATAGCATATTAATTATGTCTTCTTTTTTTCTTTTCTTTTCCCTTTCTTTTATCTAAGACAAAAATTCTTAATATATTCTTAATTTAATTTGTATGAGAGATGTTGAATCCACACCTTCATAGAAAGATTGGTCAATTGGGGGAGAAAGGACACCACTGAACCAAATGCGCAATGAATTTATGTTATCTTAATATAATCTTATAATAAGATAATAAAAACTAACTAATTAAGAATTTAATATATTTAATACTTGCAAAAGGTTTAAAACCCAATCTCTCTCGAGTAAGTCTCTCTGACTCGGGTTCATATCGGGCGAACAAAGATCTTAGACTTGATGAGGTTAACCCTTTTCATCGAGAAATTGCAAAAAGTTTCAAATATTCTATTAATTGTCTGGAAATTACTTTTGGTTGCTTTCCCAAACAGGACAAGATCGTCAGTGAAAAAGAGGTCGATAAAGGTAGGTCATTTTTAGAAGTTTTGACATCTACCATTTTCCTAAAGAAGCCTCTTTTTAGATAAGTCATTACATATTTCATACAAATTAAAAATGAAGATATAAGGAGAAATGGGGCCCTCTTTTCGACTTCCTCTGGAGGGAGAAAAGTAGTCAAGTCTCTCTCCAGTGATTATGCACAGTTAAACTAATAGGCGAGACACATGACATAATGAGCTCAATCTAATCAAGGGGAAACTTGAGAATGCCAGAGTTAATATGATAAAACTCCTTTCGAGTCTACCATACATTTTTTTCAAGATTAATTTTTATGGCCATGTATTAAACTTTAATCTTGGAAGTTGTCATGGAATGAAACTAGCTTGAAGGGTATGGATAAGGTCACTAAGGTATGGTCTTAATCTACGAACTAGAATTTTGGTGATGATCTTGTACCACAACCAATCGGTCTGAATTGACTAACCATTTCTGGTTTACCCATTTTTTGGATGAGGCACAAAAGGTTCGTATTCAGCTCTTTTGGGACTTTTTTGGCGGAAGATCTCTAGGACAAGGTTCGTGACTGAGTTTCCTACTATATCCCAAATTTTTCTTGAAGAAGATTGTCTGCAAACCATAGTGTCTAGGCTTTAAAAGGTTTGAACGATCAAATCACTTTCTCGATTTCCGCCTTGGTCAAGACCTCTTCGAGGGAGGTTGCCACTTTTTTTATCATAAATTTTCTATTCTTAATCTCTTGAGTCAAATAAAACCAATTCCTCAAAATATCCTTTAATGTACTTACTCTATACTAAATTTTTTAATATAACAACTCTGCAAACCCAATACATTACTATATGGCCCCCTCAAGATGAAATTTCTGGTCCACCCCTCGATGTAAAATGAACTTAGGTAGCCATACTGAGTTTCAACAAAAGTCTCGAACCCAATTAATTATGGGCAATTTGATAAAGACTCAGCTGTTAACATCATTCCAGCTATTGATCAAATAAGAAACAACTATGTTGAGCTAACAATTAGCTTGGATATACGGTTCAAAAAAAAAAAAAAAACCCTAATTTGAAGAATACCAAAGTCTAACAATTAAGTTGATGTCGACTCATCTGATCTTGCATGGTCTAGAATTTCCTGTGACATTGAAAGATAATAATAGATCATACAGGTCAAATATATCATAGTTTGCACATCACAATATTGTGGTGGACTAAATTTTGAGAATTTTGCATTAACTAATTAGTTATTGATGTTGATGTGATATTGTGCCCAAGAGAGGATAAAATTAGGCCGCATATATTGCAAACTATAGCTAACCCAGCAAAACACAGTGGCTAAATGATATAGACAAAAAGAAACAACAACTTTATGGAAGAAATTACCAAGCAACTAGCTAGCTACCTTGCTTGAAGAAAATAGCCGGAGATGTGGATCAATAGGTTGACCTATCCCCTCAAATATTGGATCATAAAGGGAATTCTTGACTTGCCTGAAACCATCAACTTTGATTAGTTTGGATTCTCATAATGAGTGAAGATTAAAAAAAACACACTATTTTTATTTAAAATATGTGGGAAAGGGGATTTGAGCCCAGAATGTCTTTTTATGAGGGAGATTGTGTAGTGCCACCAACCCAGGGTTGTTGGGAAAAATAAATAAAACACTTAAAAAACATATATAAGATATAATGGAAAAGTGGAAGAAATAGAATTTTGAATTCCATAGAACCTTTTTTCAGAAGGACTGGAAACATTAGGGTTTTCAACTTCAGTTTCTTCTGATTGGGAACTCATATCTTCTTCTTGTGCACTAGATGCTGGTAAACTCTTTTCTTTCCTTACTGTTTCTTTCTACATTCAATAAAATTCAGGAAAAATACATTATAATTATCTTTCATAGAATGTAAACTTTGCACCTATAAGCTTTTACAAATATATAATAGGAAGAAGAAATTTTTAATCTTTTGTGTTTTGTGATTGATACCCGGGAGCGTTTAGATGATACCGATGATTCTCCTGACACATGTCGTTTTGCTGCACATCTACGTCCTTCCACTGCTCCTTTCTAAAATGTTTAATTTTTTTTTTTTTCAACATTAGATTATGCTATTAACCATGTCATACTAATGCTTACCCAGAAAATTTACAAAATGTAGACACTAATACCTCTTTGGAGCTGCCCAATGATGTTTCACATAGATTAGGGAGTGTCACTTTGGTCTTTGGGTTCACAATTTCCTATTGACAAGGTTGTAGGTTATCTATTAACAAAAGTAGAAGACGGAAACTCTCAAATAAAATCTCTAGGGAAAAAAAAAAAAAAAAAAAGGCTTTTACTCGTTGAGTTTGTGAGTTCAGGATTTGAGTCTGCTGAGTACTTGTGCCAGGACTAGTAAGGTTGGAGACACTTTGTCTAGCAGTTTGATTCTGTAATCCTTGGGTTTGGATGGTCTGTAAACTATAAGAGAAGAAAACCACCAAGAGTATTAAAATATTAGATATATTTTCAGTTTTAAACTCAATATTAAAAAATATATAAATTAAAACAAACAAAATCTTTTTCTCAAAAACAGGTGACAAAAAAAAAATGATGGAAGAAGAGGTTACACATAGTATCAATTATTTCATCAAGTGTTTGAAATAAATTATATAAAGCGTGGAGATAACTCGGGTACCTAGAAGGAATTGAAGATTCAGGAGGCAAGATGTTGTCATGTGGAAGATCAACTCGATGGGCCATCGCAGGAACTTTATTGAGTTGTTGATGCTCAGATGATTGTTGAGGGCCTTGAGGCCTAGATTTGAAATTATTCAATTATACGGTGAAATACTAAAAGCATTACAGAAATTACAGAAAGTAGCAGAAAGCTTATATACATATTGAATAATGTTAGGACTATAACTTTTTTCATAACTGTTGATATGATCTGTTGTGATTAAAGCATCATTTTCACTTTCTTTCTTTTTTTTCTGAGAAAAACATCATTGTTACTTGAATACACTACAGAAACAAAATCATAACATACCATAAACTGCATAAGCATTAACTTTCTTATATGGATAAAAAGTGAAAAGTAAAGGAGAAGATACCTAGAAATCATTGAAGGTTGAGTTGGCATATTGGAGCTAAAAAATTGTGAATTTTGGACTTGCTCAGGTTGATGCTCATTATTATACAACCTTTGACCCCTAAGAATTATTTAAAAATAAAAAAGGAAACGCATATTGGTCATGTATCAATTATATGCTAGTTAATTTGAAGTCCTTTTTTTCCTTGATGCAATTTGCAATATTGGAATTGAATGTTTATATACCAAGGCTGTATGGAAGGTGCAGGTGTTGTGGGGTTAGGTTGCTGTGGATTCGATGCATAAGGTGCCATTGAGACTTGATTAGCTTGTTCATAATGATCCATTAGTTGTGGGGGCCTAAATTCAACAAAGAGATCATGATGATAATTAGGCATGTAAAGAAAGTTACCAAACTTAATGGTGTTTCTTTTTAACATTTATGAGGCTTAATATAAAGATACCTACCCTGAAAGCATGATTTGTTCCGGTAGCATGGAACTACTAACTTGTGGAATGAACACATTAGGCATCAAAGTTGCGAATTGATTAGGTTGTTGATGACCATACGACTGTTGGAGCCTAAAACTCAAAATAACAATGAGTTCATTAACAATGTACTCCATAAAAAATGGTTATCTTCATTGAAAGCTATTGGAATTAACACTATCTCAAATGGAAAAGATGAAAGTAAAATTGGAACCTAGGAGGCATAGAACATCCAGGTTGTAAGGAGTTCTGTGTGGTCCAGACTTGGTTAAGTTGTTGTTGATGATTTGCAAGTAGAGGAGACCTGTATTAATATTGGAAAAACCATAAAACCCCTTAGGTACATTGAAAAACCTAGCTTAACAGTGATAAATTGTCAATATTTGTCCCATTCCAAAAACTAAATCTCTTCGGAAATAGTGAATTTAATCATTCAATCATAATCATAATTCTAACTAACAATGCATTAACTTTACAAGATAGAAATATTTGTTGTGAGTTAACAAGTACCTGACCGAGTAGGAAAGTTCAGGCAGCATGGAGTTATAATTATAAACTTGTGGATCATACACATTAGGTGGCATCCGTACTTGATTAAGTTGATGATATAAGAAACTTTGTGGCCTATAATTAGCAAAAATAATAACAGTAATTATCATTTAAATGCATGCTGGCCATTCTTTCCTTAGTTTAACCAAGATTCAAGTTCTCAATATAAATCAGACAAAAGCTAAATGCGATACCTAACAGGCATAGAAAGTCCAGGTAGCATCGAGTATTGACATTGAGGATCAAATACATTTGGCATTTGCGGGACTTGGTTAAATTGTTGTAGCTGATTAGCAAACTGTTGGGGCCTAAATGAGAAGTATCTATTAATAATTAATATATTTGTAAACATAATGTTTTCTTTATGTGAGTGTGTGCTTGTTTGAAAAGCAATTAATTAGTTACGTAGTAAGTACCTTAAAAGTGCATAAGCTTGAGGTAGCATGTAGTATTGCGGGTCAAATACATTAGCTGTCATGAATTCATTAGATTGGGACCTGAATTCAAGGATTAAATTTAATCAAAGCAAGAATGTTAACATAATTAATAAACACACATACACATTCATATACCAATAGTGGCAAATATAATAACTAAGACGATGACAAATCATATACCCCATTGGAGTTAAATGTCTGTAAGGAGCATTCTGGATGTTGGGGAGTAAAGTGGCCTGGTGTTGGTTGATTGGCAATTGTCTTTGATTCATTACTCCTGCCCCTATCTGCTCATAATGAACAACTTTGACATGGTCAAACTAACATAAACATTATAAGTGAAACCTATAATTAGATTGACAATGTTATAGAATAAAGCTTTAAGGATCAAATGATAGTACTACTCACTGTATTTTGAGGGTATAAAGTTGGGCAGACTGCTGGTTGCTGACTAATGTTGTTGAAATTATTGTTTATGCTGTTTTGCATAATTTGATTGTTGTTGTTACATGGATTGAGTGGACCCATACTTTGAGGCCTATGATGATAAGTGACATTGAACACAAATTTAGCAGAAAAGAGGGAAACAAAAAGGAAGAATAAAAATAAGGAAAACTTATATTTATCTTACGTTTAGGTTTCTCCAAAAACATAGAGATATTCTATGGTATATATCATGTGACTTTCACCTTATGTGCTTCACTTCCTTACACCTTATAGTTAATATAGATGGAAATAGTCACATGGTATGCACAAGCTATATAGCTTTTTTTTTTATATTGATAATTATGATAGAATTTAAATCTATGGCGTCCGCTCATGATGGTTGCTCTTACTATCAGGTCAAGACACCAATTGATTTTTTTGGTGTAGGCGGGATTTGAACCCAGGTCCCTTGCTCGACGACAAGAGACTTTACCAGTTGAGCTAACTGGAATCCACACAAGCTATATAGCTAGAAGGTCTCATCTTAGTCCAAATTTAAGTTCCATCTTACTCACCTTAAATATATACAAATTAGTTACACCTTAAAAAATCGGATTGATTCGTTAGCTTCCCGAATAACCCGGTTCGGTCTAGTTTTCAAAACAATAGTTTTACCTCCCAAAAATATCCTTAAATTAAATTGATGCTCTTAAGTGGGTTCAGTATTGCCACAATTAAGAGGACTTTGACAACACAATAAAAATATTAAAATTGATGCAAATGCAATCTACAACAAAAAAATTTGAAGAAACTCACTCACCTTGAGTAAAAAATATGATACAAATAGAGTAATAGAGGTCTTTAAGCAGCCTCATCTGGGTGATTTGATGAGGAAATGTTACTAGTTCTTTTTTGTTCTCTATATTATTTGCTATATACGTTAAGTTCTTTTTTCATTTTTTGGGGAAATGACTTAAAGGCCCATATTTTATAGCAAAATTTAAATTAAGTCACAGGCTTTTAATTTTGTTTCTTTTCAAATGGTAGTCAATGTTCATCTCCATTATTTATTTTTTTATTCTAAACAGTAATAGAGTATAGAAAAATAACAAATTATTTATAAACTCTACATTTTACCCTAGAGCTTATTCATAAATTAATTTGATAACTATTGAAGAGATGGGATAAAGAAAGAAAGGTTCACTTAGAGTGAGAAAGTAATTGTCAGAAAATTGAAACGATTATCTAGGTAAAAGTTTGAAACTCAAATTTTTATTAATGATTTTCTCATGTTCTTTAGTACTCCATTATTGTCCAGAATAATGAAAATAAGTAACACACATGGACAAGGGATTCAAATTGAAACTATTTTATAAGTTTGAGACTCTCATTGATAAAATTAAAAACTTGGGACCTAATCTAAAACACGATTTAAACTTGGTATTTTTTTTTTAATGTATCCCCTAATTTTTATGGGTAAGTCATTGAGTAGGTTTTAACATATTATCTGGCAAAATGGACATTTTGAGTAGGCTTTAACTTATTATATGGCAAAGAGGTCAATTTGTATTTGCGTACGATGTTAGAGCATCTCCTCCAAATGAGATGTCAAAAAATAATAATAATAATTGATGTCTAATTTGGTAAATTGAAGGTTTCAATTGGACAACTTTAAAACTAGGTACTCCATCGCATATGCCAAATTTAAATAATAATGAGCAATAACTATAAATAATAATGGGCAATAGCCATCTTTTGAATATAATATTCAAAAATAATAAAATAATTAATTTGGAGATGTCAAATTTAAAATGAACACTCCTTATGTCAAATGACAGTTAGATCTGACACTTCATTAGAATTCTATAAATACTATGATTAGTCATTGGGTGGGACCATGTGGATTTGACATCTCCTTTAGAGATGCTCTTAGGTAGTTACACCCTCTCTTCTTCTTTTTTTCTTCTATTTTTTTAAAAAAAAATTATAGAGATCTAATAATATGTTCAGTAAACTCAGTTATCCCAAGCTTTTTGTTTTTAAAATATATTTTCTATTTATTAGATTAAACTTGTTTGACAATTCAAAATAAACAGAAAACAAAATCTGTTTCCAAATCTCAGTTTCTCAAAAGGATATTGAAAACAATCAAAGAGTTGTTTTCAGTTTTTAGTTTTTAATGAAACTTGAAAACACAGAGAAAACAAGTGTATGTTAATTACTATGCACTTAAATGAGGCCAGGCTTCAAATCTTAGCTGAAAGAAAAAATAAACCAAACTCTTTAAACTCAAATGACCGCTACACAAATCATATATAGAGTATCTATGTGGTTAGATGACAGATTACAATAATTTTAATTTGCCTTAAATATAATTATCAATAAGCATACGATGACTATCATATTATATATCAAAAGAAGATAAATTTTTTACATACACAGGCATATGTTCAGGCTGAGCGTTCATCAACTGATTGGGGTAGATCAAATTGGCCTCATGTTCAAGATGAAATGACTGATGTGCTCCATCAGGTGCTATCATTCCCACCTGATCATGATCATAATTAGTGGTGATGTTTTTCTTTACACACACAACCATTGATTTTGAAGCAACTATACCAAACAGAAATAGGGTTAGAAGTATAAACCTTAAAACGAAAGATGAAACTCAAAGATCAAACAAAATATAATAAGTAACCCTAAGAGATAACACAATTTGGTAATGGACACTGAAAACAAGCTTGTTCATCCAAGAATAAATAAATAAATGAAGCATTGTGTATCATCTTATAATTAAGGTATACAGTTGCTTGTGGATATGGATATGTATAGTTCTTGAGAAAGGAGAACTAAACAATGTCAAACTTGTTTGCCTTAAATTTGGAGTTAGAACACTGAAAACTTGAAAATACAGATTGCTTAAGGTTTTGGTTGTTTAGAAAGTAGTAGTTTAGTTCCAATTGATAGTATAAACTAGCTATATCAAAGAATGTTACCATTGATGGAGGATAAGGTTGCGTTCCTCCTACAACTGTAGTATTAAAGGAGGATGGTACCATCTGTGGCAAGCTTGGAGTATTAACAACAGGAGGGCCTGGATTTTCAGAATAGGCATGTTGTGAATGGTTCGAATTAGGGTTCTCCTGATTAAGTTGAGGCTGACTATGTCCACCTGGTGATCCGAGTTCCCCATTATCCTGTTTAAAAAATTTAAAAATAATAATAATAAATTGAATGATCATAGCAATGGCTGGTGGAGTGAATCATACATTTTCTGAAACTCAAAAATTGTTATAAGTAATAGTCATAATTATTGTTTATGATCAGCATCGAATGTGGTTAACATGTCACAAATCTACTAACTCAAATGGTGTTCTTAGTTTAGATTTTAACCTAGATGATCAGAGTACAAACTCTAAACCAAAACCAAACGAATGAAACTCCTAAAATTCATATAATAATAATAATAAGAGAATGAGGGATTAGAACCCTTGTTCTTGAAAGAACCAGAAGCAAATGCAAAATATAGAGATAGGAACAAAGAGAATGTAGAGTAGGAATTGAGTATATTTCTGGTTAATCTTATCTGTATCATTAGTACAATATATATACTGATTAGAGTCGGTTTAAACCTTCTAACAAACTCAACTATTCCCACTTTATGTTCTAAGAATAACAAGTGTATTTCAGCATGTGTTTAATAACTAAACTGACTTTAAACTCCTAAACTACAGTCGTTTATTATCTTGATCTTCACAATGATAAACGGTCTGTCATTTACTTCATCAATTCTCCTTATATAAAATGTCAATTGAGTTATAAGATTCTTGAAATATTTACCAAACTTACATTAACATAGGATATTACTTTATTTAACATAAATTTTATAATAATAGATAAACGGTTAAAATTAGGTAGGTATAGTAGATGCCAAAACAAAAAAGAGTACCATAGAATGACCGTATAATAATATATATAAATAAGAATTTGGTAAGTAAAGATTGAGTAGCCTAGGTATATATATGTACTATTGTTGGATGGTAGCATTGCTGTGTTCCTATTAATGGAGAATTGAAAGGTGGAGCCGGCTGTGCTAAGTTTTCAGCATGTTCAAGTGGAATGTTGGAGAGGTCGCTAGTAGTAATTGTAGACATTGTGAAGTTGTGGTTCGGATTTGTTTGGTAAGTTTGGTTAATCAGCGGCTGATTGCTCCCAGATGATGAACCAAGCTCCACATACTCCTGCTGAGACATTACGGGAAAAATCAACATTAAATGTCTACAATATCATGCTCTTAGTTTATTGAAAATATTGGAAGGCTAATCTGATCATAGTTATTTTCAATTGGGCACAAGTAAAGAAGGAATTTCAAAAATTCATATAGTAATTATACGTGCACTAATTATATAAGATGCGTATTCATGCAAAATGTTAGTATTAATTTACGTACAACTGAAAGATTTCCTAATGTTTCGCCCGGCAGATGAGTTGAAGTCATCGGGGAATTGGGGTTGTGCAATAAGTCTTCATCATCAAAGTCAAAGTCAAGTACAAAGTCCAAAGAATCTCCTACTTGATCACCACCTGAGTCAGTCTCCATCTGATTCTGATCATTATCAACAATTTTATTATGTAAGTAATCAAATATGCTCTTACAAACTTCTAAGATAATAATAATACAAAATAAAAATAAAAACTGTTTGAAATATTATAACAATTCAGAATAACAAATTATTAACTATGGCGATTAAAAACATCACTTTCAAAAACAATTATAGTTTTATCCACTTTAAACAAATAATCAAATAACGTTTTTAACAAAAGCTAAGTAAATGCATATTAAAATGACTAATTCCTATCCCTTCTTAGTTCTTACCCCCCACAACCCTCTCCTAGATCACCAATTTTATTTTATTTTTTGCTAAATCTCCTAGATCACCAATGATCTAGTAAGATGGCAACTATATATGTTATTGGCAAGTTGATAAATGAACTATGTGTGTGACATAATGAAACATTAGATATGACAGCCTCATTCTAGGAATTGATGTCTTGTCCCAATTCTTTTTGGAACCAACGTTAATTTTAATATACTTTTTAAATCACTGGTTCTTTTATGTAAGAGATACGAGGTCATGTTTAATCAAGATTTAAAGGGTGAACAATAGAGTGGAATTCCTATAAAAAGATATAAAAACTTAATTTACACAACAGAAAAAGCCCAATTTATTATGTTTAGTTTATATTTAGTTATTTTACTTATAGATCGTCTATAGTTTGAATTTCGAAAGAGTATACTGTGGGACCCACTCAATACAGTTGTCTAATTTTCAAGGGAGGGAATAATTTGACTTATCCCGTATAAATAATCAATAACTTCGTTGCTCAGGTCCAGCATGGCTTTCCATGTAAAGCCCCTATTGCTAAATCACAAAAGAAAACAATATTATATTAAACTATCTGTGGCATTTGCTAATTGCCATAAGGGAAAAAGGAATCCAATGAGAAAAGTTTGACAAATCTAAATCATATCTCAGGCAAATTGTTAACTCATGAACTTGCAGTAAAGTAAGCACAATGTGACAAACAATATGTCTTTATACACAACTATAGAATTATTATTATTGTTTCACTAAAAATAAAAAATAAAAAAGTCTATATAAACAATTCTATAAATAACCGATTCAGGTGACAAGTTCTTAATAGTACACAATAAAGCGATGTAACTAACGAATCCATATGAAACCGGTCAATAACAATTTTCCACCACAATTATTGTGAATAAAAAAATTTGTCGTTACTCAGACTAAAAAATGTCAACTATGTATGTCATCCATAGGTGACCATATCTAAATGTTAATTAGATCTTGTCTGGGTGCTATTATGGAAAGTTGAGTAATTTCTAGTCACAGGGGGGAGTGAAAAAAGGGGGTTTGTCAATGGGTATGTGACTAAATCAAAATGGTTACCAAAAAATTGCAGCAAAATAGGCTTTTAGAGGGACAATCATATGCACTCTAACCCTATTTTGGATCAGACACACTTAGCTTCTTACTAGATACTTGTAATTTAGAGGCACTCTTTACTATTATTTTGTAAGAAGAACTAAGCTTTAAGTCTCTCTTCACCCATTGTTATAACTATCAAATTATCAACAACAACCCACACACACACACACAAAAAAAAAAGGGCAACATAGTTCCACACCCCAAAAAAATAAATTGATGCCAAGAAAGAGAGAAAAAAAAAATGGAGAGGGAGAGAATTTTTTTTTTTTTTGCTAAGAGAGAGAGAGATAGAGAGAGAGTTAATTCAACAACACCTAGAACAGCACACCCTCTTTGATAATTGCCAAATTAACATACATGTTACCTTTTTATTTATCAGACTTCATTTACCTGTAAATCCATCATAGAGATTGCTTATACACAAGCACCAATTCAGCCCTGTACATCAAAAGAAAAAACAAGGATGATATGAGAATAGCTAAATGGCGTGGGCTTTAAAATAACATAGAATGTGGAACAGGAATAACAACAAATGAAGAAAATTGGTACTTTCCTTGGGCATGCAATGTCCTTAAAATTTTAAGGCTTGGTCGTTTCAATGGGGCTCCATAACGCACAAAATTGATGTTTGTGTTGAAAAGATATTGAAAAGGATAGCAGGCAGATCCAATTAGAGCTAGGTTGAGCTAGCTATATGGGGGTTCCAAAGACAGAATTGAAGATAGTACTAATGCTAGGATTTGCTGCTGAAGCAAAAGTTGTGAAAAAGATAACAAGCTTTTTACATATCTAAAATGAAATCTAGGAAAGGTTTTTTATAGGCAAAAATGTACCATGTGTCACACAGATAAAGGTCGTGAATTTCTTGATTAACCAAATTTTTGCAATGCCGTCCAAGTCTTTTTATTTTTTACCCCCCTTTTTATGTGTTTATTAATAATAGGTACTCTTCTTCTATATATGGTTTCAAGTGGCATATTAGGCTACACAATTGTAAACAGGCAAGAAGCGCACTCGCACCTAAAAATCTATCCAAAGTTGTATTCAATGAGTTTATCACTGACATTATATCTACATTAATAATGTAACCTTAAATATAATATTATTCGGCTAATGGTAACACTTACATGGACACAAATATTTTCTATTCATAAAAAAAATAAAAAGGACACGAATATTCTCTTTCCATATGACACAATTAATTTATCGAACCTATCGAATTGCTAAGGCTGCTCAAGTTCAAATCTACAAAGCTATATAGATTATTATAGATTGGGCAAAGGGGAGCAATTGATGCTTTTTTTTTTTTTTTTTTTTTGTTGTTGATAATACTGATGCTTAAGTCACACTATGATTTTAATTATGATGGTCGTTGTAGTTTTCTCTACTATTATAACTTGCTTGCGTTTCCAACTAATTAATTATGGAGATGCAGCGACTTGTATAATACACTCTTGCTTTCATTAAATTGTTCATTGTGGAGATGCAACACAACTTAAAAGCAAAATTAAGTTGTAAAGTTTTTTTTTTTTTTTGAGAAAAATTAAGTTGTAAAGATACAACAACTTGTATGCTAATCTCTTACTTTCATTAAGTGACATTATATATACAAGCTTGTATATTTTTCAAAAGTTTTTTTAGTGTACCTTTATGCTTGATAAACTATCACATACCCCAAAAGTTTAAACTGTTAAAAAATTGTGAATTTAATTATTATTCTAAAATTCCAACTCACAAGTGGATTCAAATAAGTAGTGAGGATTAGCACGTGAGATTTTTAACCTTTTAATGGAAGGTAGGGTGGAGAGAAAGTTTGAACTTAGGAACACATGCTACGATACCACAATACCATGATAAACTGGCCTTTATACCAAATTAAAGCTAAATGTTAAGAAAACATGAATTTATCATTTAACAATTATTAATTCTAATAATGTTTAACTTAGTTCTAAATGGGTTGCTTGTAGACGATAATATTTGCATTAAAATTTGAAGTACAAACACCTTTATCTAGTGATTTACCAAAAAAAGTTTGATGTAACCCATGTATATATAGAATATCACTTTCACATATGGATGGTATCACATTCATAGTTAAAATTATACAAGAATAAATGCATATGGTAGAAAATACATATGGGTTTCATTTGATTCAAGGTTTTAAAGAAGTTTTAAAATTTTGGCATAAAAAGTGAAACGAAAAAAACATTAATAGACCAACGTATGAGTATCTTATGTATTCAAATGAAAATTTCAAAACAAAAAGAACGGCTATATATTTTAATTTATTTCATTTATTATATTCTAAATCTAGTAGCATAATTATGTTATCTTATTTTGTTGGTTACAGCTTATTTTTATTAGTTTATTTTGCATAATAATAAACAGGGCAGAAGTACAGGTGTAACTTGAGAGAATGTGACGTCTTAAAAGCTGGACATTCTTTTTTAGGATAAAAATATTTATACATTCGTAAGATATTATCGAAAACCAAATAATTAAGGATTTAATATATACAGTTTTTTTTTTTTTTTTTTTTTTTTTTTTTTTTTTTTTTTTTTTTCAATTTTTGTAGTGCTTTCAAGCAATAACAAATAAGTTATTTATTGTCTTATATTATAATTTAATGATTCGATTTTTGCTTATTTAAAATTTAGTTATATGCATACATAAAGGAATTTTATATTTATTCATCCAAATTATAGAAATGTTTTAATAGATAAACAATTCAAGATTTAATAAAAAAAATAAGAATGTTAATGTTTAGAAACTACAAATTCAAATATTAATTTTGATCATTTTAATGTGGTATATAATAATAAATCTTGGCATAATAAAAAATAGTATTGACGAGTCCAATAACCTTATGCATGTTGTCACATTGCATCATTTGGGGGTTAATATCTAATGCATTCCCCTCTTTCTATGAGATTAGCAAAAAGTTATCGATAAGAGAAATACAATTGTGTCAAATTAAAATTATTTATCTATAAGTATAACCCATGAAATCTTTAATATAAATATATGTTTTATATTTTTGGATCAGTCTTGTTGAATTTTTCTTTTGTTGTGTTTCTATCAATAATATCTTCTGAATTACCAAAACTTATAGAGAGCATCTATCTTTTAGAATACTATTGTTTTGTATAATAAATGGAATGTTAAAAAAAAAAAAACGTCTACACGATAATAAATGGCTGTCCGAGAAAGACATGTCTGACAGAGATGATTGCCATGCGAGGAGCTTGCATGCATGGCTTTTGACAAGAATTAAAAACTTGGCCGTTTGACATTTGCAAAATGTCAGAGAGTGAACAAAGGAGAGTGGAGGAGCTTTCTTAACATGGCAAAAAGTCAGATTAATTTGTAACTGATAGTAGTCTCCTTACCTTACTGGCTCGCACTCTAGTTGTAGAAGCATCTGAGCAGTATTAATACTCCATCATTGTTTCTCACCTGGACATTTGTCAGAAAATTGTTTTCATATGACTTTCAGTTTTAGTGAGAGTTATTGATAGAAAAAGTTGGAGGGAATCTTTGGAGCCAAAATACAATATTAAAATGTTTTGTTTTTAATATATTTCAACTTAATCATTTATCAAAAGGAGTTTAACGTTGTTTTAAATTAGGAATATCATCTATAATTGATTTTGTTCTAAACTCGTATCAATTTTCCTTTCAATGATAATCTCATATTTGTAGGTGTAATTCAGGATTACACTCTAACTAACAAATTATTAATTTCATTGATTTCAATTTTTTCAAATTTTGTATAAGGATTTTCGAAAATTTGGATGCATCCCAACATTGGCTATTGATTTTTATGGAAGTTGATGGTGGTGGTGTGTGGTCGTTGTGGATGACAGTGCGTGGTCATCATTGGCGACAGCATGTGGTCGCTATGGGGTTGAATCCCAACAACGAAGAGGATTGTGAGTAATTTTCTTTAGTTGGTTTCATGGAGGTTAGTGGCGGCAACCAGACACCGTGGATGGATGAAATTGGTTGAGTATAATACAATATAATATTTGGTAGATATTTTTTTTTTTTTTTTTTTTTGATGAAAAATGGTGGATTATATTTTAAACCTTAAACTTTCAAAACATTTCATTAAAACTGTAAAGTTTTCAACAACGTTCATTTAAGCATTCTATCACAAGTTCCTCTAATGATGTTAGAAGCTCATGTGACAATTGATTTAAATGAAATTTATTTAAAACTATAAGTTTTAAATGAAACTGTTTCAAACTATTAGATTCAAATGAAATTATTTGGAACTATAAGGTTTGAATTAAACTCATCCAAAACTATGAGGTTTAAATGAAAATGACCTTAAACTTTTCTAATAAATATAGTTGGATTATTACGATGTGATATAATAATAAAATAAAAATAAAAATAAAAAACCGAATTAGGGAAGAAAAATGAGAGGAATTCATACATAAGGGTGCCTTGGTGGTATGCTTAGATCCGAATGTATTAGAGGAGCCCCCCTATGGGTGCCTTGGTAGTGTGCTTATGACTGAAATTCATACAAAATTCATACATATGCTTAAGTAATTTCTTACCCTTTTTGTTTCCATTAAACTTTGAAGAAGAATGGTGGTAGATTAAGGGAAAAATTCCAATAATTTGTATGTATTGAGTAAAAGTTGAAAAATTCTTGGGACAAATTGAGAATTATGCCCGCAACCCTAATATGTGTGACTGTGTGAGTGTGACTATGTATAACACCCAAAATTTCACTGTACTGTCAGTGTCAAACAAGACTTTCATAAGCACTAGTGTATACTTTTTATATGCACAGTATCTTAATCATACAAGCCTTGTTTAGTAGTCCTCCAAACCGCTCCAACCACTGCACATTAACAAGTCCTCAAATCATGGTGTCATTGCATGTTATGCTGAGGCACTTTGGTCTCATAATTTGCAACTTCATTTTCCACTTGAACATGCGAGCTGTTTAATGGGATCTCCATGTGCTCATGTGGCATCATCTCCGACATGTCTGGGCCCACCATTCCATGCTGGTTTACAACATCATATAGGATTTTAGACTTGCACACCAAAAACTAAAAAGTAATATATTTATACTTCTATTGCACACATTAGGAGCTTTTAAGCCAGCTTAATTGTTTTGGGCTTGACATTAAGATCAAAAGCCCAACACAAATCTATTCTAAGATGAGCTACTCCCAAGCCATTAGTTTAAGCTGGTCCAACCAATGTCAAAAATTGTGTAAAAATTACAAATCATAACTCATAAATAATAGTTTTCTCAGGTAGAATTTACCTTCAAACCGGTTTGTAGGAATCTTCCTCTAATCCACTATGTGACGACTCATAAGTCATAAAACTATTCATGTATATTATTTAATCAAGTCATGTGACTAATTAAATGGCAATGTAACTAAAAATACAAATTGATAGTTTTATAAATCGTCATATAATAGGTTGGAGGAGAATTCCTCTAAATTGGTTTGGAGGTAAACTCTGTTCAATCATTTTCTCATTCCTAGTGAGTATACTATATACTAGAAGGAAAACCTGAATGTGAGGGAATAAATTGGGTGACAAGAGAGTGGTGGAGTGGTGCTGGTGCCCCGTTGAGGTGTAGGCCTGAGGCCACGTTGTGAAGTTTCCTTCACTTGGGTTTGTGCCTATGCTGCGTGGATCCGTGTTTGAGCTTGTTCCATGCGAAAAGGGATCATACACCGTGGATGATAGCTCCCTGCAAATGTAAGTCTAAAGTCATTCATAAATTGAATCTAAATTATGAAGCAAAAGCTAATTATATTTGCTTCAACATGTTAACATAGTTATATATCTTTAAGAGCACATTTTAGAGGGTTTGTGGCAAAAGTGACAACTTACCTTAGTTGATTCAAAGAAGCAGATGCATCAAACATTTGTCCATGGTTGTGACCACCATCAGGCATCCAACTGACCACTTCATTTTCGAAAGAGGCTGACATCCCTTGCTATTAATTCAAAACAAAATCATTCATGCTAATTTTAAAAATAATAATAATTATTATTATTATTATATTTGTTATTACACTTTCTTTAGTTTAATTACCTGTAAACTGGATGGATCATAAGAAGATAGATGGTTGCTCAACAAATATTCCTACAAATATAAAAATGGAAGTTTAGATTAAATAATACAATCAAATGAATTGATTATTTGTTTGAAAAACAAACAAACAGAGGTTATTAACCTTTCTATGCATGACACGTGCCATAGTATCAACAAGATTTTTCTCTGTGGATTCTAGCTCTTCAATAGATGTGATTTTTGTTGGGTCAGGCTCATATACCCTATGTTCAAAGAAGCAGTGAAATTACTTTAGTCTCCATGAAGTAATATATTTTAAGAAAATTATGTAACAAAACATATATAAGACAAGAACACATTTTTTCCTGAATTTTTAAATGACCTTATCTGTTCTTCAGCCATTTGTAGATGTTGCTCTAATCTACCAATTTCCTGTTGGAGTTCCTAGAATGAGAAAGATTAAACAATGTTAAAAATATATATTCAACAAAAAAATAAAAATAAAAACTTGGTTTGGATTTGCTTTTGCTTTTTTTTTTTTTTTTTTTTTTATGAAGGATTTGCTTTTTGCTTATTTGAGCAAAAATGTAGTTAACTATCAAAAAATTAAGACTTTCAAAATTTGTACATAAACAAATACATTAAAATATATATATATATATATATCAAAACCCACGTAACTAATCTTTCTTACCTCTATTTCAGAGTTAACTGCCATTGGACTTTTTTGAAGCATTGATATTGCATGGAGAAAAAAAATTAAAAGGGAATATTTAGCACCATTAGATTATTCAAGTTTGAATTTGAAAGTAAAGATGTCCACAGTTCCACATTGAAAAAAAAAAAAAAAAATTTATATGTACGAGGGGAGAGAGGCAGACAAACTTGGCAATTTGAAGAGCAATGTCATTTTCACTCCTTAGTTGCTGTAAGGTCCTAAGCAAATGCTGCATGAACACAACACTATAATTTCATCAAAAATTATCATGAATTTTTCATAAGAGAATATTTATCTTCTTTCTTCTTTCTTTCTGCCTTCTACTTTTTTGTTCTCTCATTTTTTTTTTTTTCTTTTTTTTTTTTAATGGCCAAGTGAAAATGGTAAGATGGGGTGCTGAAAAAAAGGTAGTTACATTAGTCTAGCAAAACAAAATTGACAAATTTGAACATTAAGATTATGTCGTCTTACCTCTTTGTTTTGAATATCACTGCCAAAGAGAAATGAATTACTATACAAATCAATGGTAGCTAAACCAAAAATAGGAGAGAGAAAAAAAAATTGAAAGGAGAAGAAATAGTTTTGAGAGCATACAAATGCCTGCCTTTCTCAGTAGGATGTAAAGATCTGCAAAAAAACCAATCAATGAAGTTAGTCATATTAACAAGCCAAATTAAGTGAAGAAGCACTGTAATTCATTCTAAATCAACAAATACAATTTTTAAGAGCATACTGTTCTCTTTCTTGGTCAGGGAGATTGATGAAACGAGTGAACACATCCTCAATCCTGATTTCCAAGATAACAAAATATATTATGGCACATTTTAAAATTTATTCCAGTGGAAAAAAAAAAAAAAACATATGCATACACATATACACGCATAGAATAAAATGGCATTTAGGAAATTACATTCAATGAGATGAAAATCAAAGTGCATGCAGCAATACCATAAGACGAAAAATGGAAATAAGCAATAAGCAATAAGATAACTTATTTAAAAAATAAATAAAAACTAGTTTATTTGCTTATTTACTAAATGATGAGACAAAAAGTGTAATCATTATAAGCTGATAAAATAATATGTGTTCCCATACGGACGCTATGACATCTTGGGGATCGATAGAAAAGGTAGGACTGTAAGACACGGTAGAGAGGTCTAGGATTCTATTCCATTAGTTAATCATTTTCCTAATAGCATGATTATTGGAAGAAAAATTATATTCTTGGCAAAAATTTCTTCAGAAGGGCACAACTTTTTGGCCTTCAAAATAAATTCATGAATAATTGGGAAATCATTGAATTCTACATAAACAATTACTCGATTGCAAGACCACAATTCAAACATAAGCAAAATATAGGACAACAAAGACAAACTATGTTCATAAACAAAAGCATGCAAAAAAATCAGATACTTGTATGATAATTTGAGAAATGTGGTATAACACCTTCTTCTGCCAGAAAAGTGGCTAAGACGACCGGAGGGAGAGAACATGATAAGAGCAATATCAATGTCACAAAGGATGGAAAGCTCATAGGCTTTCTTAATGAGTCCATTTCTACGTTTTGAGAATGTAACTTGTCGATTTGTGTTGTTTTCTATTCTCTTTATCTCCAGTTTAACGCGACCCATCTTGATTTGTCACCTATATCGGTGCAATAAAATGGAACTGTTTAATTTTTTGGAGAAAGTCAAACAACTTTTTTTGGAAGAAATTATATATAGTGCCCTATAATAAACAATGCATGGACACAAACCTTAAGGGAAGGGTTGTTGAGAGAGAGATGGTTATAAATGGGTGAGAGGAGAGATAGGACCGAGAGATTTCAGGATGTAAAAAAAAGAAAGGGTCACAACTTGGGAGATTTTGATGGTGGATATAATATATTGGCATTACCGTTGATTCGTTTTGTTATTTGACTTAGCCCCTTTGTGTCTTGACTGTTGATCTAGAGGAGACTTTAATTTGGTTACTCAATCTTTGATAGTCGATAGTACAATTTATTACTGATTTACAAAGTATAAAAATAGATAAATAAATAAACACTAAACAAACAAACAAAAAAGGTTCTTAAAGGTTCGAGATATTTTCATTGGTAGCTTACCATCGTTTTTTGTATTATCATCATTGATAAATCAAATGGTTGTATGATCCATTCGAGTGATGCCAATAGAATGGAGTCAAATGAAGGACACCGGAGATATGCCAGCCATCGGTCCTCCAATACTTAAGTCGATTACTCAATATTTGGGAGAAAAATCAATATGACTTTCAAAGAAATTTTTTGTCGCATACCTCTTTCCATGTTCCTCCTCTCTTTTTTTAAAGTTGTTTTCCTGTAATTAATCATTAGGATCGTTTCCTTTGATTCTTGCAATCATGGTTTATAGGAGATAATGATCGTCTATAATGGTCTCATTAATTTCGAAGCATTATTGGTTTGTGCCTTTATTAGTCTCTCATGTTGAGGTCACTATATGATGTAGCCTTGTCATGAAAGAATCGAGTAGATGAAGTGGCTTTACATTCCAAGCATACCCGTATCATTTACAACTTTCAAAATCAACCATTTTGCATCTCTAATAGTCGGTTAAAGAATATTAAGTAGACCAAATGTTCAAATTTACTTGAAATCATTTGATTTAGTTGTTAAATGAGTATACAAATTGTTCATCCCACATTGTTCCATTTTAGTAATTAAAAAAAAAAAAAAAAACAAGGTAGTTTGTTGACATATCTATTTATATACTTTATTTTTACACCTTAACAATACAATGAATTTTTAAAGAAATTATTAACATTTAGTCATTATGAGAATCTATTAATTAATTTTCAAAAATGTTAATAAATTTGTCATTGGATTTCTCAATTAGCCCATGAGTTCCAAGTCCAATGTGTCTCCTTCTTACTTCTCTTTGCCTCCCTAATAAGCAAGCCCATTTAGATCTACAATGGGCTCATTGGATAGCTACAAGCAGTAGAATTTACCATAGGCCGTAATTTTGAAATTTGGCTCACCCAATGGCATGGGCTCACCCGGAATTTGGGCCTTTATTTGCTTCGTGTTCTTATGATGGGCAAGTGGTAATATGGAAGGAGGGTAATCTGAATGAATGGACCCAAGCCCATGTCTGCAATGACCACAAGTCATCTATCAATTCTATTGCTTGGGCTCCTTATGTACTGAGACTTTGTTTGGCATTGGTCTTCATTCTTGATTAGGGCATTCTTACAATTTTCTTGAGAAAGTATCTTTGGGCTTGGACCTTTTGCTAGGTTTGGCCCTTCATGATTAAAAGGCTTTATATTCTATAGAAGGCCCAATTGACCATTCTTTTGAAAAAATTTGAGTGGGCCTTTGGACAAAAGTCAAGCCCATGTATTTTTTTAGTGGGATTCAGTCTTTTCCATGCTATACCTTACAAGGAGAGGATGATTTTACCATAGGCTGTAATACCTCTAGATTCAACTGTAACTAAAATTCGGGTTGTTCTGAGCCCAAACTCAAACCAGAAAACGGTGCTTACTTGCTGGCCCAAGTAGCTGCACCATTCTAAGTTCTAACATTCCAATATCGGAGTTATTGGTTAATATTTCGTACTAGCAATATTGTGATTCGTGGCTTAATTAACCTTGGGCCCTTAGAAAATGACAATTAATCATTGCAAAAACAATCCATGTAAAAACACTAATATATACAAGGTTTCATATAACATCACTTGGTTTCCATGAGATTGGAGAATTAACTTGTATATATATATTTGTGAACAAATATGTACTTCTACATGCTATATTCTTCAACCTCAATATCCATAATGTAACCTTATTTGAGTAATTATTTAGTACTTCAAAAATATAATGATGTGAAACGTATTTTTTTCTCTTACATAATAGTGAATCTCATTAATTAAATCTACACAAAAATTTAGCATTCCTTAAAAAAAAATAGAGTTCAATATCTACCAACCTAACAATTTTCCTTCCCCTCATATATGCTAATTGTCAAAAAGTAGGTATTCAAATACTTTTCGTGTGCGTGAGTGCATGTACTAGTTGGGGAATAGTTAGTAGGTAGAAATAGAATATTCCTTTGGAATTCCCAGTCCTGCCTGAGCTTCTTTCTAAATTTTCTTGCTAATGGAAACCCAGGACCACTCCTGTCCTTAGCTATATATGATCACCCATGACAGAATCTATGACATCAAGATACTTATTTAGGGGGCGCTGTTTTTGTTCAAAGAAACTTACAAAGTGATCACTGATCAGCCGGCCATGAAGCCCAAGTTCCAATTCCTTTAATATTTATTTAACAACTTAAATCCAAAATCCATCGATTACATGTACTCATGTAAGTACGAACTACGAAACTATAAATTAATGAATGTTGATGAAGCAAATTAAGTTTTTAAATGTGGTTACCTTTATATATAATGATACCTAGTAGGCTAGAATAACATGCAGAGTGCAGACACGGGCACTAGAGGCTAAAAAACCAAGCCCATGTCCAGCCAATAACGTAAAGAAAATTATCAACGTCAGTAATTGTCGCATAATAACCCACACCATTTCATTCAATAGTACATTTCCAATTTCTAAAGCTCATGTCCACCATGCACAAACTCTCTAAAAGAAAATTCAAATCAGAAATATTTACATAATGATCGTCAAACCCTAATTAACAAAACACAAACAAACCTAGACTTTACATATTTCCTAAGATTTTGTAACATTGGTTTATACTACATGATGGAGCAGGCATTTGGGTTTTCATCACTGAACATGGTGGTGTACTGGTCATCCACGGTGGTCTCATGAATTGTGACAGTGTTGGGAATCCTTCTGACCATATTAGGAGGTGCTTTCTTGTCATAAGCCTGAGAAACATAAGGATGAGCCACCAGTGTGTATGGAACATAAGGCCATATCTCTACCTTTTTCTTCGTTGACTGAGCTGCCTTCAACACCTTCTTCGCCTCAACATAACCGGTAACAGTCGCCTTCTGCTGTTTCAAGTCCACGTCCACAGATTTAACCCCTGCCAAAAAATTGACCCCAAAAAAAAAAATTGTTATCTTTAGCTAGCCCATGATGATAAAGCAATCACTTACAAAGTCACAATAAATTTCACAATTGATAACGTGACAATTTGTCATTAGTTTATAATAAAAATAATGTTAGTGATAATCTTATGTCAAAATAATATTGCACGAATCACAATTAATCAATTTTAACAGTTATAAATTAAATTTTTTTGTGTTTGTGGCATTGTTGAACTGCAAAATGATAGAGATGAATATATAATAAGAAGAAATGAAACATACCCTTTACCCCGGAGAGAACTTGCTTAACCTTACGCACACACCCTTCACAGTCCATCCTGATTTTGAGCGCTACAGTTTGTATTTGCTTCCTCTTCTTGCGTCTTTTGACACTGCTTAGTAAAGTTGACAAGTATTCCAAAGTGCCTTCAACTCCCATTTTTTGTTGCTTCAAATCACTTCAGGATGATTTTTGTCTTGGACAAGTTTCTACAAGACTTTTTCTATCAATAAAGCAGATGGAAATGCAAAAGCTTAAAGATAAGCTTAGAGAGTAGAAAAAGGTTAAATTTAAAAGAAAGCAAACATGACAAGAGAGAACAGTCTATAGAGTAGACAAGGAAGAGTCCAAATACTTGATCTTATATGTTGTTTATATGATCATCAGGAAAGAAATGCTGGTGAAGAGAAAGAAAGGACGAGCAGTGAGTCTACTCAGGTCAAGGGTCTTGATCATGGTTTGGCTTGTATAGATTTATATATAGCTGGTCATGACCTAACATATGGGTCAATGAAAGATATCCAAAGTTTGTGTATGAAAAAACATAAAATACAGAAGCAAATAAAAAATATAAAGTTGGATGTCCTAGAATCTCCACGAAACTTCGTTCTAGACCTGTGGAATGTGGATTCCCTTCTTAACTTCTAAAGAAAGAACCAACCCAAAAGAAAAATGCTTCAAAGTTTTGCTCTTTAAACCTTTAAGCTTTATAAGTTCTGAGAAATATGAGTAACCCTTTACTACTCGCTCTTCTTATATAGGCCTTTCATTACGTACGTCCTAAAAGAGAAGCTGTTGAGCCCCTTGGAGTAATCAGCGTCAAAGATTGCTTTCATTTATGTAGACTTGGTTTGCCCCCAAAGTCCAAATTTGTTGTGCTTAGAGAGTTTAATGCTTTGGGCACACGAAAGTTGAAATTAAACCATGTTTGGTTAAGTTTGAGAGCTATGCTTGTGGAAACAATCGTCAAAAATTTGAAAAAATAAATAAATAAATAAAAGACTACAAAAGTTTATCACAGTATGAATATGATCCACTTCCATTAAAAAATAAATCTATTTTATGATTCATATTAAATTTTATAAATCTAACAACATAAAGTTTGTCATGTTTTTCAATAGTGTAATAGTTTTTACACTATTAGATTTTAAAAATAAAATCTAAACAGTAAAATGAACAAAATGAAAAGAATTTAAAATGTAAATGATGATGTTCTCAATTTAAAATAAATTCATTTTATAGTTTCAGTTAAATATTATAATTTTAAAAATGTACTCACATTCTCTACTAGGAAATAAGATATTAATCATGAAATGGATTCTGTCTATGTGATTGGATCGTGATAATGGATGCAACATGGAGTTGGATGACTTATCAAAAAAAAAACATGGAGTTGGATGAGCTGCCACGTAGCTAAAGATCCAGGTGACACGTGGCCAGGAGATATATCAACGCTTGAAAGCGGAGACACGTGTTCAAACAATCCAGTGGAGCCGGTGGTTGCTTTGATCAACCTGTTTGAAAAGGGTGTTGTTCACTAACAATTGTCCACTTGTGAACTGTGGGTGATTGGGGTGGGCGGTGGAACTATAGGAAAAAAAATATTGAATAAACATGGCCACAAAAAAAAGGTGTTGGCTGGCTGTGCCAGGTGGTTCAAAGTAAATAATATTTTAAAGTATCATTTTCACAAACAAAATGTTAAAATTATTATCAATTTTAATATAAAAAAATTATAAATTGATTTGGAAATGAATATTGTTATTGTTATTTGAATTAAGACTTGAGTGTTGTTATTATATGTAGTAATGAATATGATTAGTGTCACATCAATAAGATAACAAATTAATTTTTAATTACTTTTATGTTGTAAGTATATAATAAAATTTATAGCTCCTACCATCACTAGCTAAAAATTAAATTTAAATTCTCTCTCCCTCCTCCCTGAAAATGATGTTTAGAGAGTGGAGAATATACTACCATCAACTTTTTTCGCAATGTGAGTTTGATGGGGGTGAGAAGTGATCAGCTTTATATCAAATGAAAGACACCCATATATAACTAAAGAAAGAAAGAAAAAAAGCACAACCACATTCAGTAATCTTGGAATTTAATAGTATCTAAATTATGTTAAAAATTTGTCGTTCTCATATCACTAATAATATTAAACTATATCTAACAGCTCATAATAGAATACATAAATTATGGACTATATTTATTTGACTTTGCCCATTATTTTATCCAAATCACCATTTCCACTAATAAAGAAGTGTTCGTCTTTTTGTATGCATGCATTTTCATCCTGACTGTTCGCTTTAGACATATCAAGGTGCTCCCGTACCTCTGATCTAATGGATTACAATTAGATTTCATTACTAAGAGCTAGGTCAATGTGATTATTATATATCCTATGTAAAGGAGAAAAATATGTTCTATGAAAAATATATACCTATTTCAATGAAACTGTAATCGTCTTGATGATCACGACCAATTCAATGCAAAATATGTTCACGCATGGTAGACATGCATGCATTTGCAACCAAATGTATAAATTATAAACACGTATTGTATATGTATTTAATGTCGTGGGTTTGAGTCTGAAAATCAATCTCTCCAAAAAAAATATATATATTTGAGAGTAACGTTGCTTACTAATAATTATCTCTCTTAAGACTTTGTAAAAAATAGAAATTTTGTGCACTGATTACGTCCTTTTTATTATATATGAATTGTTACCTCCTATTACTTTTATACAAGACTCGCATCTAGAAGAACAATAGAGGTGCTTTTTATATATGTTGCTTTCTTGTATGCATTACTATCACTTAATTTTTTAAAGAGGAATTACTTTGGAGAGAACAATTGGAGCCGTATCGCGCGTTATAAACGTAGTAGCTTTCTTTGTGTTGACCAGGCAAGACAATGCCCCCATCACCCTAGACACATGCCACCATCTAAGGCCTCAGTCAACACTACACTATTACTATCACTTGGCAATATGCATGTCATGCCTTGATGTTGATCACATAGATTTGTCATGATGACTCTATCACCATCTACCATCACTGCCATTCACATCACCATATGAAGTTAAGATCACAATTTTTCTTGGACCTCAAGAAGCAGTCTCCGGTGACATATTATGGATAATTTATGCCTACAAAAAAAAAAATATTGGTTGTTTTTTTTTATAATTGGATAATTAGGACATTGAGTACTCCACAATCCACACCATTTACTTCACATCACTCAAAAAATATGGAAATATGTCTATATTTTATGAGTCACAAATTATAAGCATCATATCCACACCTAAGTGATGTGGGATAATATTTTCTTTCATGTTAATCTGCATCTATATAGATTGTGGGTATTGTGTCTTTTGCTTTAAAAACACCACCGTGTGAATCAATTCATTATCTTGTGCATGAGAGGCAGCGCAGCCTAGAGCATTTCCAAAAATCTTGTATATTCATGAGTTCCAAATAAAAGGTTAAAGAAATCTTATATTTTCCTGTCTCTCATTTTTCGACAAAAACAGTACTACGTACATATATGCTTTATGCTTTATGCTACTATAATTTCTTCTCATTTGGTTTGATAAGGATCAAAATAGAAACGACAAGCGTACTCGAATTAAACATATCAAACAGCTGCAACTGATGATTTTATATATAGCACTAGCTCACTTATAAGTCATGTCAGATCAAATGGCCATTGAGCATGGGACGAGACAGATTCCCTTGCATATAAATCATACCATTTATAAAGGATGCTTCATTGCTTTGGGCGTGAGAGGGGGGGTCCCAATTGTGAGGGTAGGACCTTAGGAGGCCCCCATGCATTGCTCTACAATTAATGCACCAATTATTAAGTGCAAAGCACTCAAATAATTGTTCACAAAAAAATGCACAGTGGTCTATGGCAATCCAATTAAATTAACCTACTCATTCTATTCAAATCAAGCGCTGAAAAGACTAGTAGCCAGTAGGGCACCAATGCATACAGCACGGTGCAATGCATCTACGTGTTCTTATCAAGGCCAAGCCTGCTCTATAATGCAAATATTCCATTTTTTTATTTTGTCATGATTTTTAAAAGAAGCTTTTCCCCCATTTTATTAGTATATTTTCTATCATTGCTGAGAGAAAAGATGTCGAAGGTTGAACTAATATCATGCCAAGGCTTGCACTTATCCCAGTTCGATTCTCTCTAGGGACGATCTTCGGTCTTTCTAGTAGGGGTGTGCTTGGATAGGATAAGGTTTTGGGGCCACGAGGGACCCCGGGGGGGTCAACCAAACTCGATCTTGTTGGGTTGAGAAATTTCCAACTCATCGGTCATCACATGTGATGTATAAAAACCAATCCAACCCAATCCACATAAGTCGGGTTGGGTTAGTAAGTAGATTGAGATCTTCTAAAGTTTTTAAAGTATTCTATAAGATAGAGTTCTTTAAATCCCCACCTTTAATTTAAAATAAATGGTCAAGAGAATGTCACATCATCAATCCACTAATGAAAACCTAAATAAGTATTTCAAATGCCTTAAAACACTCAAATAACTACTCACGTTTATAAGTATTTCAAAAGTCTTAAAACACTCCAATAACTACTCACGTTTATCAAACTACTTCTTCTCTTTTTTTTTTCTTTTTTTTTCTTTTTTTTCTTTTTTCTCTAGAGCAATCATCGAGCCAACAACTCTTCCTCTTTCTTAAAATTTTCAATCTTTTTAACTCACAAATGATCATGGGACAATCTCTTCAAATTGTCCATAAAAGCCAATCGTCCATGAATATTTGAGATCAGCTTGTAGTTATTTTAACTCACAAGAGATTTGTGTTGTTCTTTGTGATTCAAAAGAAATCTATCTGGTTTTGAGTATTTGACGCAAAGATTAAGATGAAATTGTAATGCAAATTGTTTCTGAATTAACATTAATTTTAGTTAGTTGCTGAGATAAATGCATAATTTGTGAGATTCATAGTTTGAAATTGGTTTATAAATTATGACTATATAAGAATTTTAATCTTCTATCCAGTAGTTAGAAAAATTGTTAATTGGCAAGAACTTTCATCATCAAGCCATTTCATTTAATACCTATAAAATAAAAGGGGGGGAAAGCCTACGATTGCCCTATCTTGTCAGGTATCCTGATTCCTGCATTTGGCCAAATTTCCTGACGTATCTTGCTGGAAAAAATCTACAATGATGTTATATACAAAAACTCCACTGCAATATAGTAGGTAAAATGCCTGATGCATGTTTCAAAATGATGAAGTATTCTTTCTTACATTTTGACCAAACCATCAAATTCACTATAAACCAATAACGTTAAGTTAATATACTTTTCTTGGTTTTAGGATTAACCCATTTTATATGCAGGATTTGCGAGACTTTAGAGTCAGGGCACATGTCTTCTCAAAAGCTCATCAAGCCTGTTCCCATTACAGGTCTACTCAAAGTAAAGTCAATATTAGTAAATGTCGACTAGAAATGGTGGAACTTTGATCAACTACCCAATTATATCAAATAAAATAATCCTACAGATTAAGATTAGCTTGTAAAATATAGAAACGAAACCGACTTTTAGTTGAAAACCTTCATTATCCATCCAATTATTTATCTTATATTAGAAGTTTCGTTTACTTACTAAACAAGGTACCACTAATGTTCATGCAGATAAAAACAGTCACTGAGGTGAAGTCCTTAGCAAGTCAGTGATATTAATTTCCAATGTACCGACACATACCGTTATCGTGTAACCACCGCCTAATCCTTAAAAAGTGGTGTGGCTTTGGACATAGTCCATATCCAGTAATTCAAAACATGATCATAATGCAGTTGAGTAGATCTTGGAACCATATCTTTGCTGTCCCTCAGAATCTTTACCCCCTTTTGAATTTTGTAAAAGAGTTCAAATTTTAATATTATGATATAAACCTGTCCCAGTTCAGTCCAAATATAAGAAAAGCTATGCTTATTGAAATTGGGTAGTTAATCTCCTTTGATTCGGCAGAATCATGCGAAAAGTGTAAATAATATTAGTTAATACTATTACACAACCTAAATTTAAAATTTAGACATTAGTATCCATGACAGGTAGATATTGATGTCCAATTTTTTTTAATGGTGTAAGGGTGGTATAAAACCTATTATTGACCCTTAGAAAAATAGATACTTTCAATCACTAATCTTACCTGTAGTTTGTATGTACGGACCATACTTACTTAATCTTAACCGTTCATCTATTAATTGGTGTTAATCAAGAGTTAAGCCCTATTATATGCATACTTGGTTTTAATAAAAATAAAATAAAAACCGTTCATCTATTAATTGTGAAATTGGATATCGGATGACCTGATTTTGTTTTTATTCTTTAGTAATCTATTATTTCAATCAAAATTAATCAAAAATTAATTTATCCTCCCTTCCCTCGTGATTACTGCCATTCTTCCCTCAATATCGCCATCTACTTCTTCCATTAACATTGTCACCCCTTCGTCCACGATGTTAAAGTTCCAAGCAGTGACGGGGTAAAGAAATATGTTCTGATAGCTTACTACTGAGATAACATACTAAATAAATACTAAATGTTCTAAGTAAGCAACATCTATTTCTCTAGGTTCACATCTTTGAGCTTTTCTAAGAAGTTTAATATCTAAAGTTTCAACATTTGGGATAAAGGATTGATCATTAGTCTCCCAATCTCGCACATTGTCACAATTTTGAATATTTTTCCCCTTAAAATATGCATCAATTATGAATAATTTCCTTATAAATCACTCAAAACTTAAATATTCAATGTACACAAATATAAGTGTATCACTAATACAAAGCCTGGCTTTACCAGTGGTTCCAAGCCAGCACCACCGCCTCCTTCGTTTGACATTGTTGGTTGGCTTTATTTGACACCGGCCAACCACCACCTCCTTCGTCACATAATTCAATAAAACACATAATTCAATCCTCATTCAATAGAACATTAGAGGGAAACCAAACTGACAGCAGAGAATTGTTTGTTTTATATCCAAAAAGTTTGTGCACTCTCGATCTCTCTCTTTTCAATAGGTAATTAGGTGTGCTTTTATGAATTCAATTAAATTTGTGTTAAATTCTATAGCAGGAGTATACTTTTGTAATTCTTTAATAGCTTCAAGAGACAAATCCCTTATTAGCTTCAAGAGTATTTTTCATACTCTGTGTTGGATTTTCTTAAGTTTTCCTCCTTGTTCTTTTGGGCTTACGGGATTTACGTTCACAATTTAGGATTTGCTTTGCTTTGAAGAATGATTGAGAAATTTCATCGTTTTGGGTTCAAAGGTGTCTTATTCCCAATAGCTGCCTATTTCTTTTCTTTCTTTATTTTGTTTCCGAGAAAGTCTAGGAAAATAACGAATTTAACAAATAAATAAATAAATTATTTTTTTGGGATAAACACAACCTACTGTCCTGCTCAAGACCTGACCACTCATTAAAAGGTGTGGCTCAGACAGTTTGGCCCAATCTATAATAAATCCAAAAGCCTTTCACCTGACACGGTCGAGTTGAGTGGCCAGTTTACCCCCAACACCCCAAATATTTCAAGTTTTCAACCAACCTTTCACCTTTAACAATAAAAAATAATTTAAACATGAATGAAAGCATATATGATCAAATCTGAGGTACTCCGAAATAACTTCGTACTCTTTATCAAAAAAAGAAATAACTTCGTACTCTATTAGCAACATTTAAATATTACATGATCATTTCAAAAAATATTACATAATCAAAAACATAAGACACCTATAGACCGAAAGTGGATACCTAAAAAGGTGACTATGGCTATCACATCGACCCCCAATCAATACAATAACCTAAAGAAAACGTTAATTCATTGAGATTTTAGTAGCTTGATAAAAGAGTAGATAGGATTTACAAGTCAAGGAGAGATTTGATTAGATGACAGGTAAACAGAATACTAACAGTACTAATGAACTCATCAAACAGAGCCAAGAGGGAATTTGCTGAGGCACAGCTACAGAGGGTTTGGAGGAAGTCCTCCCAGCAACAGCAGGTGGAACTGCATTCGTGTTAGGGATGCTCTGTTGCTGAGTCGTTGGCAATGGGTTTGGTGATCCATCATTTGGAGGAGGTTTGAGATGCCCTTGCTTACTATTTATATCTTGACCTGTAGACTCAAGACGTGTAAATGTCAAGAATCTGAGAATTGCACAATGAAAGCAAGTTGAATCCCAGATTGGAAAGAAAGTATTGAGGACAGATCAAGATTACTTTTAGCAAAAAAATTAAAGGGCCAGTTGAGGAAGCAAATAAATTAATAATAATAATATTAACAAAATTCCATAACACACAAAGGATAGCCAAATGCAAAAATTAAGTTGTAATCAAACATACCAATCACTTGGATAAAGATTAAATATAATGTTACATCAGGTCATAGCAGAGAGTGCCTTCGTTGCTATATTCTTATTTAACATGTACATGTCCATTATAAATTCTCTACCTCATCCCAATATTTGCTTTCTAGGTATATAAACAACACTTCAATATGAAACTTCTAAACTTGATATTCATATATAAGACTTTAATGACAAGAACTCAATGAAATGGTAAAGAATCATTAAGGAGATCATTACTTATTTTGAGCTATATATTCACTTGTAAGACAGTGGTATAACTTACACCTGTCAACCCTTTCCTAGAAACACAATAAAACAGCCAGCAATAAAATGATTAAAATCATGCAAGCAAAAGCAGTTTGAACTACCAACATAGATGAAACCTGCCTACAAATGTGAGACCTCATAAAATAGTAACATTCAGTCTCCAATGTTATTGAAGCCTGTTTTTTTTTTTTTTATGGTTGAAGACTGAAGGGCTAGATGAAAAAGTACAGCACACACTGATAGGCCATAATCCCTAATATTTATATGGAAAGCTATGTGGTATGGGCATGCAGACAAGCTTAGTCACCCAATCCGCCCAAGGGAGTAGCCATTTGCATTTCACTCTTAATACGACAGTGCTCTGAGAGCAGATGCACTCCAATCAGAAAATTAAAACAACTCCTGGACTCAAGCTTGTTAGTAGAGAGAATTTTGAGACTGCAAATTGTCACCAAACACTTCTAGACTTGCTTAGATTTCAAAAGTTTTCTAACTGCAATTATATTTGTGGGATTTTGGAAAAGATGTGGTCTTTCTTTATCTTTATCTTTTTCCCTTTTTTCTTTGGCAGAGGGGGATATTATTGTGACAAGTAAAACAAGGCGGCAAAGATGGAACAGCTAGGAGATCACAGTTGCAGTGGAGGCTGGAGATGAGGACCCATGGTTCAAGCTCACACTATATATAGACTACAAAACACCCTAAAACTAAAAGAACATATTTTTAACTGTGTATCATTATTGTTATACTCAGTACATGCTTTACATTTATAGTATTCTCCTCTCTTAGAAAATTCTATAATTGTATATTGACCTATACATCTATTTAGCTACTTAAAACTATATCTTTTATATAATTTTATACTTTGCTGTATAATTTATCATAAAGTACATTGTGTTTGCTTTTATAGGCATAAGTATGTTGGATATGATAAGAAATATATAATACATATATATAAATACACATTAACTTATTTTGTATGACGCTCCAGAGATGCTCAACCTGAGAGAAAACTCTCAGTTTTGCTCCTGCCCTATGTGGTATAGCCAACAAATCATTTAAGGCTAAGAACAACTAAAAAAAAAAAATCCCTATTCCATTAAAATGGGGAGAGAAAATCTGTTTAACTTGAAAGGGAAATCTAAGCAGGTAAATAAAACCGGAGCTAGACATAGATTTGATGTTAGGATAATCAAATTTCATATGAACTTCAAATCGGCCAATGCCACGCTAAATGGCTAGCTGGTGTCAAAGCTGAAACAGACTTTGTGTTGAAGTATATAAAGGCCCATTCCAAGTCTAGGCCCAAGTCTAATACTTTATGTTAATTTAGGGTTAGACTAGGGTTAGACTAGGGTAGTCTCTTATATATACGTTGTTTGGAGCTCATTGTAAACACAAGATTATATAGTAAAAATGTAGCTGTCAAGGGCTTTTGTGTGTGGATGTAGGCCTTCATGACCGAACCACGGTAATTATTTGTTTCCGCTCTCTCTTCTCTCTACTATTATTGCTTTCTATTTTCCTACACTTTGAATGGCAAAAAGTGGGAAATTCTCCCAAGTTTCACTCAAGTCTCACAAAGATATAAGCCTATCCTTCAAATAATATCAATTCTTCACAAGCAGGTTTGAACCAGAGAAGAAAAAACTAAGCAATTATTCAAAGGATCACCAAAAAGAAATTCTGCTAATTCGTTGCTTCAACATTTTATACTTCCAAAACATTATAGCTGAAAAACAATTTCTGACCCATAGTTACAAACTCTGCTTGCGGAAACCATATTTGAAGTAAAAGAGACGCAATATGTTTTCCTTAAAAAGGATTAAATAAATGAATGCTTAAAAGAAGCAAAATGAGAAAACCATTAGTACTTACAATCGGATTTTGACCAGCCCAACTTCAAATTTTCCCTATCAAAAACCATGCGATAACCCATCATGAAGTTATCTGCAACAGATATGTTAACCCAGAATCATCAATACATTGTGTGTAAACACGAAGTGCGTGTTTGTGACACACAGATAAAAGACAAAAAGATAGCAAATTGTTCAGGATTGCAACAAGCAGAGAGGTATACTCACGTCCAAAAATACCATAGTCATACTCCGAGCGTAGTAAAGTTAAGCAGAATAAAGAAAATGCCTGCACCACATTCCAGAAATTGATATTTATCCATTAAATCCACATCCTATCATATGAGCAGTCACAGCGTCAAACCACTATAGGATCTTGCTAGAAAAATCTTTTTTGACAAGTAGGACCTTGCTAGAAATATGATGAAGAAATGTGCTTGTCATGCTTCCTAATAATTAAATATGATGATTTTTTCATGTCCTTTGTTGAAACCCAATAATGACTTTTTATATTGACTGTTACTAAACACAGATTATATTTGAGAGGTAAGAAACAAATATTTATTGCCAGATAGGAAGCACAAGAAATTATTTAAATCCAGGGATGGTTGACAATCAAGAGATAAAGGTTTATTGACTCAATAACCAACCCCCCTCACCCCAAACACAAAAAAGACACACATACAGAAATTACAACTACACAAAAGCAACCAGATTTAATTTTATTGTCTTTGATGGATTTCAGATCATTCAGCATCACCAGCTGGCTCTGAGGAAACGTGGATGAGTAAAGTGGCAATGACATGTAGATCCACCCAAGGAATACTAGAAATGGACAATTGTGGCACGCACACAATAAACTTAACCGTTGTGCCACACACAGGAAATAAAATTGTGTTTAATGTGGACTTTCATTCCTTGATGCAATATTAGACACGTGGTCCACTTTTTTGCAAACTAATAGTTATTGGAAAAAATAGTGCGATGAGTTTATGTTCAAATGGATACAAGTTAGAATCTAGACTTACCTGATTCACAGGAACAGTATATAAGGGATTATGGATTAAAAAGCTTTGGTTCATGGTAAATATGAGTCTCATGCTAGGAACGCTATGCAACTCCTGTGAACTGTTACACAAATGAATAGATGACTAAGTTTTGAAGACCTAGTAAGAGAATTTTCTTTAAAAAAATCGCCTCGTCTAGCATCCAACCTGGCATTATAGCAGTACTCAAAGATGCTGTTTGGAATGTCAATCCTGGTAGCATTCACTTGTTTGTCAAACTGTAATTAAGAAACAATTAGGACACAATAGGGAATAACTTATGTTTCATAAAATTAAGTACAGAAAGCACCTCCGAAACGGATATTTTCATAAACTTCAGTTGGAAGATATGTGAAGGATGTGCCACTATCAACCAGAGCTTGGAATTGGGTTAGCTTGAGACAGAAACTCCCAACACAATAATGCTCTAATCCAACAAAATAGGCATCACTGAAACAGCAAAACAGACTAATTAGAAAATGGCATACCAAGAATACCATCTCTAGGACTAAGACCTACCAAGAGAATTCACTTAGCTAAAAACAGTCAGAAAGGTAAATAGCTGGCATACTATTTTCCTACAATAGGCAAGAACGGAGTAGATTTTTGGGTGGCATCCCCTTCATCCCCAAAGAGAATTCTCCCAGAATCATTCTCATCAAAACAAATTGAAAAAGAATTTCGAACCAGTCCTGCTTTTGCAAGCAAACTTGGAACTGAAAGGTCCCCAGGTCCCAGTCCCATAACACCATCAGGAGCAGCTCCAGTCAAATAGCCACCACTTTGTTTCCTACCACATCTGCTATGATAAAATTGGAGAGGAAATATAACTAAGTTTAAGTATCAGTAAGAAATCTGCTATATAGACCAGTCCAAAAGAAAAGAGTAATAATAATAAGAACAGCGACAACAGAAACAAAGGAAGACAAACAATATAAACACACCCTAAAATGACCGAAGCCTGCACATGATTTTGTGTTGCATTATCACTAACCGATGCCAAATGCAATTTGTCCTCAACCAAAAACCCAGAACTTGATGTATTTTCTGAGTTATATTCAGCAATATATGAGCAAGGCTCCTTCTCGTCAGGACCTTCACAATTGGTATTCTGTTTGCATAAATGATGGCTGCAAGGTAGGTTCTTGCTGGTGTTTGATAAAGATGGCCTATACTCACTCAGATCCCTATCCTGCATAATTGATGCCCCAAATACGAGGGAGCACCTGCCAATCAATCATTGGAATTAACTGCTAAACCTGTTACAATTCTTAGCTCAACTACTGCACAAGTGCAAAGCAATTACGTTTAAAACTCTTCCCACCTCTATTCATGAATTAGAATGCAGAATAAAAGCTCTAGGAGGCGGGAGGGCAGATGGAAAGAATTATAAAGATATAACAAAGTTTTTATTTTTTAGATAATTAACAATATAAAATACAATTTAACAACATCAGATTTTTGCCCATTTAGCCCCCTTTAGAAGCAAAAGCATCTTTAGTTCAAGTGACATGATTAAGCAACATCTAACAAGTATAGAATGGAGGAAAGAATATATCATTTGAAAAAAAAAAAAAAAAAAAAAAAAAGAGATACACTCAAGAACAACACATAATTTATTGACACGTAATGGGTTGAAGGAGACTCCTTCAAACCGAATTAGAGATAAACTCTGTCCTTTAATTTTTATATATATTTTTGGACAAAATTTACCTCTAACGCAGGCTACTATATGTCAATTAAATAAAAAATCCATATGTATATTATTTTAAAAAAAAATAACATGACTTATTAAAAATATCACGTATTATATTTAATTTTGCTACGTGGGGGACACAACAGATTTTTCTTGTCCAACTTTTTTTTTTTTTTGGTTACATTCATCCATTAATTAAATTGTCAAGTACAATTTCTTACAACATTAATACATAATAAATAAATAAACTAAAGCTAATTCGAAAAGAGATTCAAGAAATCATAGTACAGCTTTTAAAATAAAGTCCTGCAAACCTAGAATAGATAGAAGAACAAAAACAATAAGTGAAGGTAAATAAAGAACCTACCAACATATTACTGTAGTAACTGGCAGACAAAGGAGCACATTGAATGCAATCGCATGGGACCCAAAGCAAATCGCTTCCAGCATCCAGTGCCACAAGAAATGACACATTCGGTGTCCCTATATCAATCCATGTGTAATGCAACCTGACAACAAACATCATCCATTCAAATTATACCACCTATTTCAAAACATTGTATCAAAACAGACCCTGAATTTAAATAACTACTTTACAAATAAAGCACAACAAGACTGCCATCTTCATTTTCTCGGGAACCAAACAAGACGAGATACGAGAGCGAGTTTTTTTATTTGTTTATTTATTTACCAATCGAAGTCATTGCCGAAGAACAAGGTCTTGCTGCCTTGCGAAGGGAAAAGCAAGTCGTAGTGAGAGGAAAGCTCCATTCTCTGCCTCTTCTTCAAGTCGTTGTTAAAAAGCAACTCCAAGTTCTTTAAGCTATTCCTCTTCGGCCACCATTTCTCGTCCACGTTCACATTCAAATTCGCACTCCTCGATAGCCACAGCGCCTTGGCCTCGTCGGAGAATCGGTGTATGAGCTTCAAAGATAAATTCACGGCTCCGGCGGAGCCAACCACCACCATGAGGTACACTATAAACACCAACAGAACCGCACGATTCGCCATCGAAAATGAAAAATAGAGAGAGAGAGAGATACTGAAAGCTTTGTTTTGAGTTTTAGAGAGAAAGAAAAGAGTGATGGAGGTAATGCTAAAGTGCGCTGAGGGTATAGTGCGCACAAGGGTGGGGGTCTAATAATGAGCCCGTGAACGTGGCAGAGTAGCAGGGCGAGGATTTCGAGAAGCGAGTGCGCAATGCGCATCACGTGCAGAGTAGTGAAGTGAAGGGAGACGTAGGGAAATTGATTTCTGAGTTTTGTTTTGTTATGTAGCTAATGAGGAAGAGGATTAGGAAAGGTAATGATAATGATGGTGGATTAGGGGAGGTGGAACTAGGGAACGCCACGTAAAAGGATCCGATGACTACGTGTCTGTAAACGATGTGCTGTGGTTTGTGGGATTGGGGAAACGCTTTTTTTGAATTGCGGGATAACGTAATTTACGCTCTTGGCTGACTCTTCATAAATTGGAGGGAAGTGAAAAAAGTAAAAGTTATTCTAAATTTTAAATGGATTTTGTTAACCAGTGCCCTTAGGGCAATGGTTAAGGAGCATTAAATGATTACACTTTGCGGGAAATAACGAACTTTTAATATTAAAATAATAAATAGAAAGACTAAAATACCCTTAAAAATTATTTTTGTATTAAATGGAAGCATTAAGTGGAAGCATTAAATGCTTCCTTAACCATTGCCCTAAGGACACTCGTTAACAGATCCATTTTAAATTACAGTTTTTAACTTTCATGTATTTTTAATTCATTCCTTCATTTTCAAATTATATAACTTTCCAGCTGCTCTTTAAGAATCTTCAACAATATTTTCTATTTTATTTTCATATATAAAGAGTTCTTCATATATAAATAACTATTTTTTCAACTATACTTCAATAAACTCTTATTTTATTTTTATTTTTATTATTTTATTTTAACTTTTTTTTTCTCTCTCTTCATTTCTCTTTTCTTCTTCATTTCTCCCCTCCAATGACCCACAGGCCACACCGCCTCCCTCCTCAATCCACTAAATCCACACCCCTCATCCAAAACCAACAAAAACCACCAAATCCACATCTAAGCTGAGATCAGCACTCCACCCCTTAATCAAGATCGAGCTCCACTTCAAAATCAATCCAAAATCAACCACCAGAAAAATCCAACAACGACCACCATTTTACCAAGAGACCACCACTCTACCAAGCTGCAAACTCAACATCCAAAACCCAACAACAACCACCACTCCACCAAGCTGCAAACAGCAAACCCAACATCCAAAATCAACCAAAATCAAAATCAAAAGTCATCCAAAATAACCAAATCATGCCATCTACCCAAGCCCAAGCCCATTTCCAACCGTCTACCACCACGCCACCACGTCGAGATCAAAATCGACACAAACCTAAGCCCATTTCCAACCGTCAACCACCACGCCACCACGCCAAGATCGAGATCGAGATCAGCGCAAACCCAAGCCCGTTTCTAACCGTCAATCATCACATTACCACAAAATCAACAGAGAACAGAGGAGAGCTATGGAGAACAGAGGGGAGAGCATAGAGAAGGGGGGAAAAAAAAAAGGAAGAGAGAGAAAGAAATCGTGAAAAAAAAAACCTTAAATAGGGTTGATCAAAACAATTTTTTATTCAGCTGAAGACTGTACAGTAGCTTTTCATTGTAGCATTTTGGCAATTTGAAGAGTTGTTGAAGCATCATTTCTTCATTTTGGCTCTCCACATGTAGAGATAGAGAGCCATTTGAAGAGCTGCTGGATATGCTCTAACTACATTATTTTGGAAAGTAATTGAAAACACGTCGAAGTTATAAGATGTAAATTGTAATTAACTTAAAATTTTAAAACTATTGCGTAAATGATTAAGGAATTGATGATCATTCTAAATTTTATGTATTTATTTTGAGATGAATTAATTGAATTTTCTACATCATCCATAATTAAAAGTAAAAATAATGGATAGATAGTATTTTAGCAACTCTGCAATAAAATAGAATTAGGTCAAAAACTTTAGATGACCATAATTTTTTAATTTTTTTTATCAAAATGTTAGAACTTTATTTCATATGAAAAAAATAAGTGTAACAGTAAATAAATAGTAGAGAAATCACATGACATTTTCCCAAGAAAGTTAAATTCTTAAATAAGGCTCCGTTTGTTTCGATGTAAAACATTCTCCACCGTAAAATGTTTGTAAATGTAAATAATTTCAGGGAAAATGATTGTTTTTCCAGTGTTTGTTTGTATTTTGGAAAATAGTCTGAAAATATTTTACAGTGTTTGGAACAACGTAAAATGAAAAAAAAAAATTTCAGAAACAGCAAACCCACCACCGCAATCCACCGCAAACCACCATTAGAAAACCCACAAACCCACCATCACAGCAAACCCACAAACCCACAAATCCCCTAACAAGAAAAATCAAACAAAAATGAAAAAAAAAAAAAAAAAAATGGAAGGAGATTGCAGATCGGCAGAAACCGTTGGAGAACCACCGCAACAACCCGTCGCCCACCAGCAAATCACCACCGCGACCCACCTGGAATAAAGCCCCAAACAACAACCCGTGACCCATTGGAACAGAAACCCACAACCTTGACCCACCGCAAACAACCCGTTACCCACCGGAAATAAAACCCCAAACCCACAGTCCTCGTTTTGCTCCGCGAATCCCAAACCCACAGATCCTCGTCTCCACCGCCGCCTCCCTCGGCTGATCCGGTTGAACGAAACACGCAGCGAAGAGATCGCCCGAACCCAGGTCCTCGAGTCGGATCTCGCAGCGGGCCTTGCACGAAACGACCGGGGGCGACCTGCCCAGATCTTATCGGGGTGGCTGGGGTGGCTCGGGGTGGCTAGGATGGCTCGGGTTGGCTGGGCAGAGAGCAGAGGCAGAGAGCAGAGAGCAAAGGCAGAGAGAAGAGGCAGAGAAAGAGAAAGAGAAAAGAGAAAGAGAACATAGCAAAGCCTCACGCGTGTTTTGGAAGGAAAATGGTTTACGGAAAATTTTTCCGTAAACCGTTTTCCGTAGTTACAAAGCCATTTTCCGGTCAAAAGAAAAAAATTTCCGTTGACTTTTCATTTTACCGCGTTCCAAACATCCAGCCTGACTGAAAACGTTTTCCGTAAAACGTTTTCAGTCGATTCAAACAGAGCCTAAAAGACAAATCAACAAAACATCAGCAAAACAAAAATGCCAAAACACCACAGATTGGGATCCCGTGCAATACTGTATAAGTAATGCACAGGATTCGGATTTGAACGCCACGAATAAAGCCAGCAAGATAAATAAAATTTTCTTTTAATAACAAGATAAATAACTCAATAACACTGACTTCTCATCTATTAGGCCCAAACCCTGTCTACTCACATCTCCACAAAATATTCGTGACAAGGAACTAAACTTTACATGAGTTTACTAGCTGGAAATTCAATAGTAGTTTGCTAATATTTTATAGAATCATAGTATGATGTAGCTGCGAATCATTTGCTAAAGGTAAGTCTAGTGGATGATCCTACTCATCGTATAGAAAAATATGACTTTTTAGTTTCCTTTTTTCTATGCACATGGTTTGGATTGACAAATTATTCCTCTCCCAATCTTAAAAGTATCTTCAACAAACTCTCTTTTTTATATGTACAGAACCAAAGCAAAATTTTGTTACTCTAACAATTTCTCTCTAGACTCTCTACATATTCTAAATAAGAGAGTTATTGTAACTCTTTACCCATGTTAAAAATTGATTTCACTTCACTTTCTTTAATAATCTACTTTCATCTCTCTATCTCTCACATGTGGACAAAAGAATGAATAAAAAATATAATATTTAAATAGGATAGATGAATAAATAAAGTATATAAATAATAGAGAATCTATTAAAGAATATATCCAAAAAAAGTAATTAGATAATGAATTTTTTTCTCACATGTAAGTGAAAGGGTAAAAAGATTGTTGGAGTTGGATGAACTACAAGTCGTTTGATCTAGATAATATTACCACTTCTATAATAGCGTTTCTCTAACATTCAAAACTTGTTCCTAAACTATGGGCTACGGCTAGAGAATAAGGAAACTTTATTGTTGCATGACACCTACCCAATGTCATGTTTTTTTTTTATAATACCTCAATGTCAGGGTTTTTTTTTTTTTAATTCATGAAGATTTGAATAAAAGAGAAACATTACACCGAATACAAGGGAAAGGATCCAAGCTGATCCTTAATACATGCATCTACAAAAACAGGTGGACCAGACAAAAAATCAAAAGCACCCCAAAAAAGATTCTTAAGAGACCAACGGGCCAAACTATGAGATGCACCATTGGCTTCACGCTTGATTCAACAAAATGACCAGGAAGGATGATTTAAGGATAGCTGAAGAATCTGGGAGATAAGAATTTGAATCCTCCAAGAGGAATCATGTAAAATACCAAAAAGAGCATTGATGCAAATCTTTGAATCATTCTAAAGAATGACTTGTTCTAACCCCTGTTCGCCTGCTACTTGAACAACCCACAGGATGGCCTTTGCTTCAGCCTGAAGAAGGATAGAGGTGTAAGCTTTTCAAGAAATAGCTAATACCCCTGTCCCTCTCCAGTCACAACAGACAGCAGCCACAGAGGAAAAGGAGTTGGATACAGCAGCATCAACATTAATCTTAAACCAACCTACACCTGGCTTTCTCCATACCTGCTGCATTGCTGGTGGGGGAGGTCGAGAATGGAGGCCATAACTGGACTGATGCTCAATTTCTCTACATTTTAAAGTGGATGGAAGAAGATCCAAATTAATCAACCCCTTCTCATGGACCATTGCATTTCTTAGTTTACACTTTACACACTTGATCACAAATAAGAGCCCCACCTAGAAAAAAATTGTTTGCCTTAGATTTGGTAAGTTCCAATAATGGGGATGGAACAAGGAGAGCTTCAATTAGCTGTCCGGGGGAGTCAAAGTTGAAGAGATTTTTCCGAATTCCCCATTCACTGTTAAACCACAAAACTCTAGCTAGAGAGCAATACCATAGTAGATGAATGATTGATTCTGGTTGTTCACCACAAATAATGCAAGTAGTATCTAACTCAGGTGCAAATTGATTCAAAGAAACTTTGGTGGGGAGCAGGTTTAAGGTAATTCTCCAAATAAGCAATTTCAGCCGAACATGAATGTCCATTTTCCATATCTTGCCTAAAACCGATCACCTTGAGAACCCCCTTCAACATCAGTTGCTAAGCAGACTTTACTGTAAGGGTACCAAAATTGGAGTGCAACCAAATCTATTTATTCTTGTGATCCAAAGACCACTGGGGAATGTTGTGTATAGCAACAATGGTAAGGTCATCAAAAATAAATCTTAAGATAAAGTCATTCCACTCTAATTTGTCTTGAGGCCTTAATTGATCTACCGAGATACATAGCTATGAAGCAGTAGGGCTACGAGATCCTGGCTTGAATGAAGGTAAATCCGAGATCCATGGTTCTTCCCACACTAAAGTATCTTCCCCCAAATCCACCAGCTTGCAAGCTCCCTTAGAAAGCAGTGAACGAACACCCTCTATGCCTTTCCAAGCAAAGAAGGCTAATTTTGCTGGCCTGGCCTGCAACCAATTATTTTCCACTTTGTATTTGGCTCTAAGCACTGTGACACAGAAACTGTCACGATTGGACATAATCCACAAAGCAAGCTTGGCTACCATAGCTTCGTTGAAGCGTTCAAATGATCTAAAACCAAGACCTCCATCAGATAAAGGCTTGGATAAATTTGACCGTGTCACACGCATATAGAGCCTAGTACCAATCTTGTGAGGGTTCCACCAGAATTTCCTGACTAGAGAATCTTTTATCACAGAGACCTTTCGGGAATTTCACAGAAGCCATACTATAGAGGGGGGTGGATTGGGCAATTGACTTTATTAAGGTAGTCCTCCCCATCTAAGATAAGCTTTTACTCTTCCAGCTTTTAATTCGGGCTTCCAACTTCTCATAAATAAATGATAGATCTTTTGTTTTGTTAGATGAATAGAAGAGAGGCATCCCAAAATATTTGGCTCCTGTAGGCAGCTTTTTTATTCCTCATTGGCCTTTGACTTGTGTTGAATTGATTGTGAATCCCTTTTGAGACAAAGAGCCTAGATTTTTCAATACTAACAGTTTAACCAGACCAGGGACAGTATTTCTCTACACAACCCATCAACACATTTACTTTCGTTGCCTTAGCCCCACAAAAAAGAATTACATCATCTCCATAGCAAAAAGAAGAAATGCTTGGAGCTCCTAGAGCAATCTTAGCACCTTTCAGGGTGCCCCTGTCCACTTCCCTATTTATCAACCTGACAGAGAGGACTCTCAATGTCAGGTTAAATCTTAAATCCTTTGAAATTCTTATAAATATAAGAACAAAGTATACTCATAAAAAGAGTTAAAAAAAAAAAAATTATAACGAGGTTGAGAGGTAACTTGCATTATTGCAACTAGGTTGTAACCCATGTTAGGCACGGACACATTGGAAAAGTGGTGATCAATATTAATTTATTAAATGAAGTTAAGAATTTTGCCAATATTACTCTTTTTTTTTTAATGAATTTTGCCAATATAACTACAGATGTCTTCAAGTGTTCCATCAATATTGTTGTTTATAATGATGATTTATTTTATTTTTTTAGTTTACAAGAAATATGAAAAACATATTTGAATCATAATTTTTCTCATAAAACAGAGTAAAACAATATCACTAAGTTGCAAGACTATTTTTAGTAGGTAAAAAACAATCTATTTGTATAGTCGGAGCCATAAATTGGGTTATAGCATGGATGAAGAGGAAGAGAGAAAATAAATATTGAGATTTACGTTGTTCGCCCAAAAAGGCCTAACATCTACAAAGGAAATCCATTTCCTTGAGCTATTTTTCATGTATTTTTGTCCATCATTTACATGAGAAAGATGATGCATTCATATAGGTTAAAATGGAGAAAGGGAGGTATAAGGGTGGTTGGGCACAACTCATGCCCAACTTATATGAGTTGGGCTTTTGGAATCACCTAAAATCTAACATACTATGGGCCAGTTTGCAAATAAGCATGTAAGCAAAAAACACGATACAAAAAGTATGGAAGCAAAATGGAACTGATAGCTTCACTCCAAAAAATCTCATTTTGACTCAAAATGCACATTAACAAATATGTTATTGATCGTCCAAAACCCCATTACAATGGCAAAAAATACGTTTTGCCTTTGCCAACGGTTTACTAAATAGGCCTACACACCCTTGATAATAACAAGTATGTTTCGAGTATGAAGTTTTTGTAAACTGCTTTATTCATGGAATTTCCTAAATCCAATTTTGTAGTGACCCACAAAAGGTTTTTGTTGCTGAATAATAATTAAAAAAATATCAATTAGATGCAATCTAGAAATTATAAATTTCAATATCAGTCATAATCGATATTGCTCTGTTTGCTGTTGAAGTTGAAGTGATGAACATACTGAGGTGAATTACACCTTTTCTTTGTTTTCAATACACATTCCAAATTTTAAGTCAAATCACATATGAAATATGGACTAGGCCCAATACCAAAACAAATGGATACTTCACAACCTTTCATTCGATTTTAAACAGGCCTCACTGACCTTCACGGGCCACGGCCCTTTTACCTTCTATTACTCAATTCCCAGCTGTTGTTATTGCTAAACCCTAGTCTCACTCTACACACACCTCCTTTTATATCATCATTCGCCTCTTCTCTTCGCCGCTTGCACAAAAAAACTTCTTCACCAAAACCCCATTTTCTCTTTGAGCACTAACAGCAACAAATGGCCCCAGTGAAGAAGACGGTACTACTTCTCTCTTTCTCTCTATACTCATAAACTCTACTATTATAGTCTAAGTTCAGATTTCGTGTATTATTAACGTTATTATTAACACAAAATATATATTATCAAAATAAACAGAAGAAGACCCATGAGAGCATAAACAACAGGCTTGCTCTCGTGATGAAGAGTGGCAAGTACAATCTTGGTTACAAAACCGTCCTCCGCTCTCTCCGTAGCTCCAAAGGTTCTTTTTCTCTTTTTGTTTTTGTTTTTTAATATTTCTTAATGTTTCTGAATATTAAGGTTGATTGAGATTTGGTTGTGAATTATAGGGAAGTTGATTTTAATATCTAACAATTGCCCACCATTGCGTAAGTCCGAGATTGAATACTACGCTATGCTTGCTAAGGTTGGGGTCCACCATTACAGCGGAAGTAAGTCTTTCATTCTTTAGGCAGATCTGAATAACTAGACTCAGTTCATAGATTCTGTCTCTATATATATGTGTTTGTTTTTAAGGTTTGACAATACCAACATTCTTGAGATGAAAAATTAGTTTGATTTCGAACTAGTTTTGGTTTTATGTACTGTTTGGTCTTTTTATGCAAATATTTATTTTGGAAACAAAATTGACATTAAAAACTAGTTTTATATTTTACAAATCTCACAACACAAAAAAAGAGGACTAAAATAGTGAAAACCAGTTTTATAATGAGTATTTTTGATATATGCAATTTAGTTAAAAGTGAAGAGAAATCAATACAGTGAAGTTACATGGTCTAGCAGTGTGCCTATGTCCACATGAGCGAGTGCCTATGTACTTCCCTTAGTTAAAACCCTAACCCGATACATTGGAATTCCCAATACACTCACTCAGCTACACTCTACCCATCTCTAACCATTTTTTAAATTGGGGCCAAAGGTTTTTGATTGGTTTCATATGAATGGTGAAAATGGTGTAATGTTATTTAGTGAGCTTTGTAATAGACTTTCTTTAACTCAAACAAATCAGGAATCTTTTGATAGGTTGTGGTTTATTTGGACCTAAAGAGTACCCCTAGCATTTCTTAAGTACATGGCCTTGTTCAAATTTTCAAGACTCTTTTGGGAACAATTCTGCAGGTCGTTAGGTAGATGGTGAACCATTGTCTTCCATAATGACTAATGAATTAGTTGTATGAACTGTACAATGCATATGAGACCTGTCCTTTACCCAGGGGAACTGGGTTTTCAATGGAATGTTATCATCTGACAAAACATGTTAAATATGGAATATGGTGTCCTTTGATTTGGCTTGGATGAATGTTTATTATCTCTTGATGTCAACTTAAAAAAGTGCGTGTGCCACATTGCTCAAAATACAAGCGCTGGTTCTTTATATATTACATTTATTGGGGTTACATGATTTGATTTACTCACCATAGAAGAACAGTTTTGTGTATTGTCCAATTCCATAAACCTACTCTGCAATTTGTACTGTACTGAAGCAGCTATCCTTTTGGAATCACATCTTGTTCTTGTTCTCATCTAATTCCTCTTATTTTTTGGGTTTTAACTATTGAACATATGGTACCAGTATCGTTTGATTAATTATTCTACTGTGATGAACAAATGTGTAACCTCCAGAGTCTAGGCATAAGATGTTTAACTGTTGTAGGTCAACATTGAGTTGCCTTTGTTATTAGGCCTGGTGTCTGAGTTTCTATCAGTGAATACTCCTCTGCTTGTTGCTTGAATGGCTTTTCTCGTGTGCTTGGCTTATTTTTTTGAGAAGATTTTAGCTTGATTTGGTTCTTAAAAAGTATAACAAAAGAAAATCATCCAAAAAATGATATGTTGCATAAGCATTCTTGTGAGAATTTTCCTTTCCTTCACTTACACGGCAGGAACTCTGAACTGGTTGAATTTCATTCATTATATAATTCAATATGTTTCTTTGTAATTAATATGATTGATTTATGGTACTTAATCTCTTAAACTTTTTGTCTTTCCCATTGTGGTTTTTTTCTGCTTGCAGACAATGTTGATCTGGGGACAGCATGTGGAAAGTATTTCCGTGTGTCGTGCCTTAGCATTATTGATGCAGGTACCTCAAATTTGTATTCTCATTATATGGGTGTAATATTTTTGTGAGGCATTTTGGTTTTGACATGTTTTACCCTTTTTTATGTTCCTCAGGTGATTCAGATATCATCAAGTCAATCCCTGGTGATCAGTGAGATGCTTTTTGGTTATAATGCCTGGAGTCCCGAAACTAGCATAATTTTGTTCTTTAGAACTTTTGATAGAGTTTCAAGCTGTTGCTTTTATTAAAATACACCACTGCATCCTTCCATTAGCAAAATTCTTTCATGTTAATGAGCTTGCAAAGACCCTGCTATTTTTGTTTGCGTGGAGTTGTTTCTGTTACTTAATTTGATGCATTTTATGAAATGATTCAGTCATCTTAATTCCTTATGCGTATGAAATGCTTGGGCCGAAATAGATACCAAGCCAAAAAGACTAAATTTAGCAATTACTGGTTGGCCTGCAAGGCTGCAACCTTTGCTTCGAAAAATCGGGTCTGGGGTTGAAATTCATGCCTGAGTGCCATCCCTGTGTGCTAGTTTTGGGCTTTGTTACAGGCCAGATGAAATGCAAATCAGGCCGTTATTTTTTTTTATTAAAATTTTTAACATTCCCATGAAAAGAGTTCTTAAAAAAAACAATATATTCCTTCTTTTCCATTAATTTATACTACTGGAATTTTGGATTAGTCTTAGATAGAATTTTGGATTAGTATATACTCTTAACAAAATTAATTTTTTTATATAATAATAATAGTTTTACTGGAATCTTGGATTATGCCCCTGTGATGGCACAATTCCTGGACTAGGTGTGACTTGTGAGTATTACACTTTCAATTTCGGTTCCTGATGTACCACTGGAAATAGTTTCATGATGTTTTGAACTAGTGGGCTTCTTTGGTAGATTTTACTTGAAAATGACAAATGGTATTGTATACTGTATAAACATTTATTTATTTTTGTTAAGTAATTATGTCAATTTAATGTATAATATGTCTGTTACGCTGAATTAGGAAGATTCATTTCATGACGGCCACAACAAGAATATGAAGTCGAAGTTTTCATGTTCCAACCATGTATTCATGTGACAGCACTCTAAAATCAACAGCAACAATCCATCCCCTTCTACCCTGGAAAAAATCTTGAATATAATAGTATCTATATGAGGGTGGTGACAATTTTGCACGTATAGTTGAAGTTCGTCGGTGGGTTGAAATTGTCGGTGTCATTATTGCAAAAGGAATAGAATATAAAGGAAAACAAATTAGAGGTTTAAGGTTTTGAGATGGGGTTCGACCTCCCAACCAAATCATAAGAAAACTACTAACTAAAAATAGTTGAAATTATGCTCCAATCATGGTTTTTAAAAACCGAATTGTTGAAAGAGCCACAAAATTAGAGGTTTATGGTTTTGAGGTTGAATTGAGGTTCGACGGAAAGTCGAATCGTGATAATGAGTTCGTTGGCATGCCGATCTGAGTTCAAATCTCGCCTACACCGATTAGTGTCTTGGCCAGTAATAAAGAGCAATCATTATGAAATTAATGCTTAAATCCTATCCAATCTATTAAAAAAAAAAAAGAAAAGAAAAGAATGAAATGTTAGTATGTTAGTTGGGCTGTAATAATATGCTGTCCAATTACTCCATAAATCAAGGAGCCATTTTAAGAATGGATAAAATATCTTAAACAAGCCCAATACCATAAATAGCCCTAAATCGGCAAAAAGCACTATATATTTTTTTCCTTATGTCACACTCGGGTTTTTACACTAATCCTAAAAGGCTAAAACTGTGCCAAAAATTAGTGCTACAACATAGCACACGAGAGGAAAGGAGACAATATTAAGTTCCAAAAACGACGACATTCATTTTTGTCAAACTCAAAAGAAAAGAGAATAGAATCTCGGTGGTTCTCTCTCTCTCTCTCTCTCTCTTATTCTGAGTTGTCGTATTCGTATTCATCCTCCTCTCTCTCTCTCATAGTAACTACACCAGAGAGAGAGAGACACACACACAGAAATACAGAAGTCGTGCCCAGAAGATCATCATGTAAGTTCTTCAATATGATCAATATCCATCTAATCTTTTTCATTTTTATTATACATATATACCCACTTGTTATTACAATGAAAAAAAGAACATATCAGTGTTTGCTTTCTTTGTTACTAATGTGTTTCATTCACGCTTCTTAATTCTGTGTTCGTTTTTTGGGTGTCTCTTCGTTTCAGATTTTGTTCTTTTCTTGTATTCATGATAGTCAAATGATCAATGCTTTTTATGGGATTGATTTTTTTGAAACATTCATTAAATGAATGTATTTGATTAGGGTTGACATTAATCGCTGGCTTGAATTGATTAAAAGAAATAACCTATTAATTTGGTTTCGTTATCCATGCAAGATTTAAAATTACAGGGCACTAAATCACGTTTTGTTTTGTATATCTCTATAAGTTATTTTTATTTAGTCGTGTTATAGTTATTAAGAATCATAAATTCATAGAATGGCCTCGTTTCAGAAAATCCGGTTCTCACTATTTTTTTAGTAACTTTAAATCATTTCTATAACCTTAACCTGCACTGTATTTTTCTCCATTGATATATTGAAGATATTTTTCTTTTTAATGACTTGTTTGACTTGTTAAGAAGGGAAATAAAAAAATATATTATTTGTTTAAAAATCTATTTTTTTTAGTTTTATATTTCTGGCTTCCAGGATTGCATGCCTGGCTGCTCTCTTTATTGCCAAGCATTTTGGACGCGTTTACGTTTCTTTTTGTAATTTTCTGTTTATTTGTTAATATTTGTTATCCTTTCCATCTTTATTTATCAAGTATATCCAAAAAAATAACGTAATACCATGAGAAATAAAAAATTCCGGGACACGTAACGTTTCGTGGTAATGGTATTTGTATTTGTATTTCTTTTTTATTTTCAGTACTATAATCTTTGATGTGAAGCGGTATTGTCTGCGTATACCCCAATAGACGTTTAAGACATAATCCAGTACTACTACTTTTTTTTTTTGTGTGTGTGTGTGATGAATACATAATCCAGTACTTGAGGTAGTAGGTTGCATCTTTAGCTTTTCAATCATTAATAAGCCTATCTTTAGCATTTCCATGTTTATAGGGGTAGTTTAATGATATGATGTATATACTTAAAAGAAATTTAAGTTGCGAGTTTGAGATCCCTTTGGATCACTCCAGAATTATTGAGTCTAATAATTATTCGATATGTATGAGACTCTGTACATATCTATAAGATTAATTTGAACAAAACTTCAGATGATTATATTATAAAAAATAAAAATAATATTGAAAAATCTATAAAAGTGGTACCCAATAGATGGGATTTATTTAACATTAGAAAATGATATAATTCATCGGATGGATTTAATAATTTATTATTTAATTATATAAGTTAGGCAGATAAGCAACAACATGGAACTGTAAAGGGTGAAATGCATGAAATACCACCAAAACGTGGTTCTATATATCAGCCCACTTAATAATTTATTATTTAATTATATAAGTTAGCCAGATAAGCAACAACATGGAACTGTAAAGGGTGAAATGCATGAAATACCACCAACACGTGGTTTTATATATCAGCCCACGTGTAGCACCACGTGTACGGCCAAATGAAACGTGTATTTTCCATCAAATCAAAATTTGAATAAGCAAAAACATAATATACTTCCTTATATAAATCAAAGTTGTTCACAGGTTGTCATTTTCAAATTAAGCAATCCTACATTGTAATTCCCTTTAATAAGGTGATTAATAATGAGTTTATATATATTTTTATATACTCCTTTAAAGTTTTCAAATTGAGCTATTAAATTCATGATTTTACATTATTATATGTTATTGCGACTAATTGCTTTCCTTGCTAATCCATTAGTTAATTTTTTTTTTTTGGGTGAATTTTGCAGGTTTTAGTCACAGAATAAATTCTGATTCTTTAGCCAAAATAAAACCCAATCTTGACGTCACAGATATTAGCTGTCTCTGTGCTCTATCTATCTTTCCCTATCTTCAATACCATTACAACCACATCTTGGAAACACACTCAATCTCTCTCTCTCTCTTACTTTGATTTGAAAGTTGAATTGAAACCCCAAATTTACAACCAGACAGCCAAGACTGCCAACACTGTTTTCCCCATGCATTTCTAGATTTACACAAAACAAAAACCATCCTCTATAAAAATCAATACCAATATGCACTCTCCAAAACTATCCCATACAATTACAAACCAAGAACTGAGTCTCAAGGCCCTAAAACTCTCTCCTGAAACACAAAAACCACCCTTTAATAACATGTTATCCTCTGCGTCTTCATGGTCTATTGGGGACTACATTGGCATGGAGAGCTGCCTTGATCTCAACGATGAGGTACATTCATTGGAGAGTAGTGGGGTTGAGTCTGATTCCGAGGTTTATATCAAAAAGTGTCGTGGTAAGCGAGATCAACGGCTAGCGAAGATGCAGAAAGAGTTTCCACCACCTATACCATTGCTGGCACGTACAGAGAATCTGCCTTGTCATATGCCTTGGGTGTTGAAAAGGCACTACACCAGCGATGGAAGGTTGATTCTCACGGAGGAGAAGGTTAAGCACCATGAGTATTTCCGGGCTCACAGGGCTGATGGGCGTCTCACATTGCAGCTTGTGCCTTTGGACGACGACGTTTGGCTTCCTGATCATTTGGGTGATGAGTACTGTGACTGTAATGGCACAAACGATGAAGAAGAAGAAGAAGAAGAAGAGGAAGAGGTAGACAATGATACAGAGGAAAAAGAAAAAGAAAGAGAAAAAGAAAATGATATTGACAATAATATTGATGTTGTTGATGAGGTTAAAGTTGAGGTTGAGAAGGAGATTGTGCATAAGGATAGGTGTGTGATTGAAGAATCAACAACAAATGGGAGTGCTGGAATTGGTGGTGGTACTAATGGGGCAGGAAAGTGCTTAAACTTAAACTGCAACAATGTAACATCGGGGTCTTCGTGTATTTTTGGGGTGTCAGTGCCAGCAATAAGGATATAGTTCATAGTTAGCACAAATTTTACAATTATGGGATACGTATTGGTAGAGCTTAATTAGGATCTTTGTTTTTGTTCCTCATTGTCAATCATCATTATGTTGTAGGCAAAATTGCATGTGTTATTAGATTCTATTTGTTCTATGGTCTCTATTAGGATGGTTACAGAGGCAAATGACTAGGTCCTCCATACGATTCATGATTTTTGTTTAATTGAAGTAATTTTTTTTTTCCATCCATACATGATAGACGGGAGGGATGCATCTTTTCATACATTAGTTGTAACGCTCCGAAATTTTCAATTCAATAAATCCTTATTTAACTCGCAATAAGAAATTTCTAAGACAATTAAGTCTAGTTTCAAAATCAAATCACAAGATAATTCAACTAGTCTCTAAAAATAGTCAGATAATCCAAACTCCACAAGATTAGATGGAATAAGACCTCAATTAAATCCTAAAAAATACAGTCTCTTTAAATCAAAACTTAGAATTCTCACAAAAGAGTTTCCTCAAGATTAGCTAAACGCTGAAGATCTCAATAGTAGTCCACCAGTAATAAATAATCGAGTACTAGCAACCTTTCCTCACTATGGATCTGAGCAGCTAATCTGAAAATATAATAACAACAGAGATGAGCTAAAAGCCCAATAAGTGGTATTCACACACTACCATCGAGGGGTAACAAAAGGAACTGGATTTATATGAAGCAAGGAATAAATAGGATAATAACATGGGTGGTTAACAATGAACTGATAATTCTAGAATATTCTAATATAAGAATTTAGGCAATAAACGAGACATGATAGTTAGAGATACAAATTAGTTTGGAATATTATAAGCATAGCAGAGTGTAATCACAATGTCATAAATACATAATTCAAGAAGCCATGTCCTGTGTATTGCCCCCGCAGGAAGGGTCACTCCCATGTATTGCCCCCATGGGTAGGGTCACTCAAAATTTGCTCAACATCCCATTCTCCACAACATCAATTTCATAATTTAGATTATGGCCCATGTACTGCTCTCATGGACAGGGTCACTGAATTTATTTCATGGCAAAGAATTCAATTAAGGGTACGTACAACATGAACAGTTCAATTTGGCAAAATCAATAGCTCAAGAGTTAGGTAAAAATAATTTGATATTATAACAGTCACTAGCTTTCACAATACAATATGAAGGAAAGATCTCAATGGACTAAGAGCACTCAAGAAAGTATAAATTTATCAAGACAGAAAATCCAATGATTTGACAATAATTATGGGGAACGTAAGGAGAGTAATGTGTAAAGTCCCACTTACCTCAATACACAAACCAATAAGAAAATATCACTCTACACTAGTTTCGCCAACAAGATCCTCGAAGTCTAAGTCAAAGAAACATAATATTTTTAATAAGGACATAAATAATTCCAAACCTATACTATTAGGTAACCCAAGAAATACTATTACCCTGAAGTTCTAAATATTTATTTTATCTATTACTAACTTGTAAGATTCATAAATTAAACCTAAGATAAATTTAAATCGATCATAATATTTATGATAAACCAAATAGCCATTCTGTTGTATTGAATAAACCATAAACATTCCCCACCTACAAGTAACGCCAATAGCTTCCAACTAAATATATGTAATTATAAAGTATAAAATCCTCACGCCTATAATCATGTAAAGCTCCCTTGCCCAGTGTAATGTCTCTACCAATCAATCTAACATTACTTGATATTATAACCATCTATGCTATCATATTAAGAGTGAAATATGTAGGATTTTACAAGTACAAATTCGGATTGCATTATCATAACCATACCATGAATTAATAGTTCCATACCCCACCTACAATAACTTTATCAATACAATTGCAAGAAAATCCCATACCCCACCACCTACAGATCACGTCAATGACTTACAACTCAATATATGTAATCAACTCCTAATATAATATATGTAAGCAAGAAACAATTGAATCCTAATACAACCTATGTAACCAAAAACAAATAGGTAGTAAAGGGGCCGAATGACTCACTTGGTGATGAAGGTGGAGGTTACCAAAGTTAAAGGAATTGGATGAGTTTAACGTGTAAGGGGGAGAGAGGGAAAGAGGCTGTAGGGTTTTCTACTAACAAGGAGAAACATAGGTTTATATATCCCTTAGGGTGTCTAGGGTTTGATGGGATTATATTAGGAAAATATAATTATTATTTATTCTTTATTAAAATATAAACTTAATTACACTTATTCTATTTTATTTTTATTTTTTGTATATTACATTTCTCCCCCCGTTAAAAAAATTTGGTCCCCAAATTTGACGTACCTAAGTTGCGGAATAAATGAGGGTAGCTCGTTCTCATCTCTTCCTTGTGTGTTCCATATGTAGGTCCATTAACATTATGTCCAATATGGCCTTGTCCTGTGTCTTTTTGAAAATGTTGTCCTTTAGACTGGCCTTTGAGATCTTGATCTCCTCTCTAAACGGAAGGTGCTTCTCTTGCCCTTTTTATTTCTCGAACTTCTCGGGTCTGTTCACAGTCTCTCTCAACCACCTTAGCTCGCTTAACAAGCTCATGATAGTCTCTCAACATTAAAGGGATGAGTCTTGATCTGATATCACCCCTCAAACCCTCAAGAAATCTGCGACATTTACTAGGTCCATCTACTGCGATATGGGGGGCATACCGTACTAGCTCGGTAAACCTTACCTCGTACTGTGTAATTGTTTTGTTCCCTTGTGTAAATCTTAGAAATTCTGATTCTAGTTGCTCTCTGGTACTTGCAGGAAAGTAGTGTTCATAAAAAGTCTCCAAGAATACCTCCCAAGTAATCTGTCTACTAGTCCCACATAACAATCTTTGCTCCTCAGTCCACCAAACATTAGCCTCTCCTTCCAACATAAATGCCGCAAAGGTCACACGTCGATCATCAGTGCATCCCATGGTAGTGAAGAGCTTCTCCATTCTCTTAACCCATGCTTCAGCCTCAAAAGGATCAGTAGTGCCTTTAAACACAGGTGGCCCCAATTTTCGAAAGTGTTCAAGTGAAATCAAAGTTGAATCCTTATGGACTTGTTGGTAAGGGGCGGCTGCTGGCTGGGCCTGTTGCTGCTTACAACTCGGGCCTGCTGCTCAGAAACTCGAGCTTGTTGCTCAGCCGTTCATGCTTGTTGCTCAGATACACGTGCCTGTTGCTCTGCCACTCGTGTTAACGTAGCAAGCATTTGGTGAATTTCACCAAGACCAGCATCATCAATAGGGACATCATGCTCGCGCCCTTTAGGTTGCCTTGGTCCAACCATCACGATCTCCTAACTCAACAGCAAGGACTCAGTATCTTTAAGAATATTAAATCCTTGATCTAGGATATAGATGCTAGAATAATGAGGAAACACAATGACACTAGATAGCCACTACAAAATCTAGTTACCCACAAAGAAACAACAAGTTAACCTACAATCCCACCACTTGGGCGGATAAGTCTACAGAATCTCAAACCTAGGCTCTGATACCACAATGTAACGCCTCGAAATTTTCAATTTAATAAATCCTTATTTAACTTGCAATAAGAAATTTCTAAGACAATTAAGTCTAGTTTCAAAATCAAATCACAAGATAATTCAACTAGTCTCCAAAAATAGTCAAATAATCCAAACTCCACAAGATTAGATGGAACAAGACCTCAATTAAATCCTCACAAATATAGTCTCTTTAAATCAAAACTTAGAATCCTCACAAAAGAGTTTCCTCAAGATTAGCTAAACGCTGGAGATCTCAATAGTAGTCCACCGGCAATAAATGACCACGTACTAACAACCTTTCTTCACTATGGATCTGAGCAGCTAATCTGAGAAATATAATAACAATGGGGATGAGCTAAAAGCCCAATAAGTGGTATTCACACACTACCATCGAGGGGTAACAAAAGGAATTGGATTTATATGAAGCAAGGAGTAGATAGGATAATAACAGGGGTGGTTAACAATGAACTGGTAATTCCAGAATATTCCAATATAAGAATTTGGACAATAAATGAGACATGATAGTTAGAGATACAAATTGGTTTGGAATATTATAAGCATAGCAAGGTGTAATCACAATGTCATAAATACATAATTCAAGAAGCCATGTCCTGTATATTGCCCCCGCAAGAAGGGTCACTCCCATGTATTGCCCCCATGGGTAGGGTCACTCCCATATATTGCCCCCATGGGTAGGGTCACTCAAAATTTGCTCAACATCCTATTCTCCACAACATCAATTTCATAATCTAGATTATGGCCTACATATTGCCCTCTATGGACAGGGTCACTGAATTTATTTCATGGCAAAGAATTCAATTAAGGGTGCGTATAACATGAACAATTCAGTTTGGCAAAATCAATAGCTCAAGAGTTATGTAAAAATAATTTGATATTATAACAGTCACTAGCTGTCACAATACAATATGAAGGAAAGATCTCAATGGACTAAGAGCACTCAAGAAAGTATAAATTTATCAAGACAGAAAATCCAATGGGTTTGACAATAATTATGGGGAACATAAGGAGAGTAATGTGTAAAGTCCCACTTACCTCAATGCACAAACCAATAAGAAAATATCACTCTGCACTAGTTTCGCCAACAAGATCCTCGAAGTCTAAATCAAATAAACATAATATTTTTAATAAGGACATAAATAATTCCAAACCTACACCATTAGGTAACCCAAGAAATACTATTACCTGAAGTTCTAAATATTTATTTTATCTATTACTAACTTGTAAGATTCATAAATTAAACCTAAGATAAATTTAAATCGATCATAATATTTATGATAAACCAAATAGCCATTCTGTTGTATTGAATAAACCATAAACATTCCCCACCTACAAGTAACGCCAATAGCTTCCAACTAAATATATGTAATTATAAAGTATAAAATCCTCACGCCTATAATCATGTGTAAAGCTCCCCTGCCCAGTGTAATATCTCTACCAATCAATCTAACATTACTTGATATTATAACCATCTATGCTATCATATTAAGAGTGAAAATATGTAGGATTTTACAAGTACAAATTTGGATTGCATTATCATAACCATACCATGAATTAATAGTCCCATACCCCACCTACAATAACTTTATCAATACAATTGCATGAAAATCCCATACCCCACCACCTACAGATCACGTCAATGACTTACAACTCAATATATGTAATCAACTCCTAATATAATATATGTAAGCAAGAAACAATTGAATCCTAATACAACCTATGTAACCAAAAACAAATAGGTAGTAAAGGGGCCGAATGACTCACTTGGTGATGAAGGTGGAGGTTACCAAAGTTAAAGGAATTGGATGAGTTTAACGTGTAAGGGGGAGAGAGGGAAAGAGGCTGTAGGGTTTTCTACTAACAAGGAGAAACATAGGTTTATATATCCCTTAGGGTGTCTAGGGTTTGATGGGATTATATTAGGAAAATATAATTATTATTTATTCTTTGTTAAAATATAAACTTAATTACACTTATTCTATTTTATTTTATTTTTATTTTTATTTTTCGTATATTACATTAGTAGTCTCTGAATGCTGGTGAAGCATAAATCATACAGGTTTTTTACAATCAGAAGAAGTATCCCATGACTTCTTTTCATGAATAATTAATTGCACAATCACACAATTAAGGATTTCTTGTTTTTGGCTAAGTATAAAAAAATTAAGGACTTAATGAAGAGTATTTGATTGTACTAAGGGCCCGTTTAGGGGAGTGGTTTGAAAAAGAGCGTTTTTAAAAATAACGATTTCAAAATGAACGTTTTGGAATCACGATTTTGAAAATCACATTTAAACGTTTGGTAAAATTGTGAAAAAGTGCGGTTTCTGTTAATTGAGCGTTTGGATAATTTTAGTTTAAAACTGCTTTTTCTGGTACAAATAACCAAAAAAGACTTAACTGTACTGTTAATGTTATCTTGCCATTTAAAAAAAGAAAAAAATGCAGTCAAAATTTCAAAATGTTATAATAAAATTATAATGAAACTAGTAATAAATTGTATAATTTGAGCAAAAGGTTTTTCCATTAAATTATACATTTCAATATATACCGGTCAAAAAGTTATACATTCCAATATATGGTTAATATATTGGTTCAGTTGTACTCATCAACTAAAAGGTAAAAAATAAAGAAAAATGAAAATTGTAAAAACTAAAAAGTAAAAAGTGAAAAATGAAAAGGAGTGGGAGAGGGGGCATCCACGTGGGTGGTTGGAGTGAAAGTGTGATACTGTGATGGATGGTTGGCTGACAATCCAAAGAAAGAGAGAAAAAAGCAATTAGTAAGATGTGTTGTTAAACAAACTAAAGAAAGAAAGGAAACAAGCAACAACAACCTTAGATTTGTAGCGAGCTTGAAAGAAAAGAATGAAGAAGAACTAGCAAGCCAGCAAATTTGTAATGAGGAGATAAACAGTGGCAAACAGCGGCAAGGCGGCAAGGCAGTGAGAAGATATGACAACAAAACTATAGCAAGGTAGCCAGGAGATATAGCAGCAAGGCAATGGATTTTTTTACTATGGTATTTTGGTCATTATGCAATTTTGTGAGGATATTTTAGAAATTTCATATTTGAAAAAACTATGAAATGAAATCTCAGATTTGAGTTCAAAACCTACGATTTTGAAAAAGCTATGATCAGCTGCGTTCCGGAAACGTGCATTTTCATCGTTTTCAAAAACGCAAATTTTTAAAATCGCAAAGCCAAACGCGAGGCATCTGACGTTTTTATCCAAAAACGCACCTTTTTGTTTAGAGAACACGGGGCCAAACGGACCCTAAGTAATGTCTGGATCATGGGACTTTATTACGAGTTTACGACTATGCACTAGCCTTATGACTTGGCCTAGGATGCATATGGCATGCAAGAGAGGCACTCTCCCATAGGACTTTACTCATGAGGAAATGAGCTTTTAGTAGAACATGTGATCGATACTAATAAGAACGATATCAATAGTGAGCCTACGTGAAAGTGATTGTGAAATTTTTTGTGTCCCTAACATTTTACGAACTAAGTTAATTTGTTCATATAGGCATAACAAATTCGATCGCTCTTATATTTTGAGAGCAATGCTAAGAATACAACATTTTTCACCACTGTTGATATAATTTGTTATAATTAGATAAATATTACTTTCACTTAAATCTACCACTGAAACTACTTTTGTTATGGAAAATGATCATCTTCATTTAAAATTGATCAATTTCTTGGTTTATATTAAATTTTATAAATCTAAAAGTGTACAAACTGTAATGTCATTTAAATTAAAGACACATAATTTTTCTCAATTGTTGAGTTAGCATGCTATGATTGATGCAAAACAAATATGTCATGTCAATAATGAGCCTATTTAAAAGTGATATTGTACCAATCACAACTTGTATTTTTTTTAGCAAATATGTCACAACTTGTGTTTTTATGATTTGAACCTATTGGGTATGTCAATGATGATTTTTTTTTATCATCAAACTAAGACATTAGTTGGTTTTTGGTGTAGGTAGGATTCGAATTCTTGTCCATTATTTAATGATAAAGACTTTACCAATTGAGTTAATTGAAACCCACAATGTAAGCATAACAAATTAGATTACTCTTATATTTTGAGAGAGAAGCTAGAAACACAATTTTTTTCACAATGTTGACAAAACCTGTTATAATTGAAGTAACATAAATTTCACTTAGATCCATCACTAACACCATGAAAAATGTTGTGGCCCAAAACGTATTGAAATTTGGATGTACATGTGTACGATCTATCCATGTAGGCATAAGTAATCATACTAGTCTTATATAAGGATGTACATGTGTGTCTATAAGAATATTAGAGACTTTTTGGACATGGTTTTAAAATACTGTGGACTACCGTAGTTTTGTAATACTGTGTTAATGGTGGTTTTTAAGTTACCATATTTGCAATCATTACTTTTTTTCTTATATTAAGTGGGGGAGGAAGGATTTGAATCTAGGTGAGAACCGGATAGTTCGATTAAGCCACGAGACTGGCATGTGTAAACATTACTTTCAAAACATTGTATCACTGAGCGTTAAGTATAGCTTATTTTTGTGAGGTAGAACTAAGTTGGGCTTGAATAAATTATTCCTAGGAAAGAGTGATGCTTTAACAAACTGTAACTAAGAAAATAAATTAGCTTAGTTTATAAAACTTTAATTCATAAGGCCTCAAACTGGTTTTAAAAAATTATAGATAAGAAAGTAAACTATAAAAAATGGATTTTTTTTATAAGACTTTAACAAGTAAAATTGTAAGTTACAAAACCACTCTAATCAAGCTGAAAATTAAATCATCATATTTATGAGAAAATTTTATTGGGATCATTTTTCTTGTTTCTAATGTTGATCAAAGTGTATTTATGAAAGTGTTATTAATTACTTTTCTTTTTCAATTAAAAACAAACTAGATCCATATATAAAATACATAGGAGGCAACTCTCTAAGCAAAGGATGACTTCCACTAGGTCATATTGGGCAATAAGCAACTTTATGATGCATTATTTATCTTTCTCCTCGTATGGGAGTTTTAACAAAGCCTCAAGTATTACCCAATAGATGAAAATAATGGTAAAAAAATTATCTCTCTAATCTCTATTCGTGGGCTATGCACATATTCTTTCTCTCTATTGGTTTCTCTCTCTTTGTCAACACCAAATTCAAAAATCATAATTCTCCAAATTTACCATTCGAAATCTGACGCCGTAAAGAGCTCCTCTAAATTCGACTTAGTGATGCCAAGCATATAGTTGGACAGACTCTTCCTTGATCCCATGCACTCAGGTAAAAAAAACTCCTCTATTTTACAATTCATATATTGTAAAACGTAAAGGACAACATTTTCACTTTACTTGGATGCACAAGGAGATAAAGTATACAATTGGAAAATTGAGTAAGGTAAAGTACTAAAGTGAACTACCCTTAAGTATACTAAGGTAAAAATTTTATATTCCCTATAATTATATACTATTGGAAATAATGTTTTCTTTATTTGTAAATATTTTAGTTTTAATGAAATCTCACAATTTTACACCTCATTATTTTAATATATATTTTCTAATTGAATTTAAATTTTATTCTATAATTAAACATTCCATTAAAATCTTGACACATCATATTTTCTTTAATAGAAAGAATATATTATTCCATATATATAAACACAATCATAATAAATGTCTAATACCAGAATATATTCTATATATAAACACAATAATAATAAATATCTTTTAATAAATATCATGATTGTCAATTTTTATTTTTAGACAAAAAATAAAAGAGAAAAAAAATCATGTTATGTTAAACTTTTCTGTGCACTGCACGGATTACCGACTTGTATATTTAAATTATTGATGATGTGACAAAATCCAATCTACTCATTTAAAAATAGATGGGTAAAATTTTAATAACTTTATGATGAAATTACCACAAGAACTCTAGAGGATCATAATCCCTAGAAAATATGTATCTAAATATCAAAAATTAATTGAATAATTAAAAAAAAAAGATCTCTGAATAAATTTGTTAATAACAATAATAATAATAAATAACAAAAACTACTTTAGAAGAAAAATTCAACTTATTTAAAATATCGAATTAATATTATTTAATTGATAACCAATTATAATAAAATACCTTATTTAAAATTATTGCCTTAATTAGCTTTAAATTATATTGACCCCGAGACATATATATCTTTAAAATCACACATACCTTGACATATCTTTAAAATCATACAAACCTTGACATATCTTTAAAATCACAGATACTCATTTCTCAATAAGAACAAAAGTTACAAAATGACATAAATAACGTAGTTTTCAAAATGACTCATTAGATAAATATTAGGCATGGGAATTTATTCTAGTTTTCTACCCAATACACTTATCTCTGACAGAAGTGGAGATAGTTCATACAACAAGTCCATGATTGAAGTGTTGATGTCCTTGTGAAAAAATGGGAGAGATTTATTTATTTATTTATTTTTTCCATTTTGGTGGGGCTAAGTAGTGGAAGCATGGAGGAATGCATGTATAGTGGACAAGAAAAATTAAACCCTCAGTAACCTGATCAGGAAGGAGCAGTAGTGGATCAGATAGGAGTTGGATTGAATACATAGTTTGTATAAGTTCGATCCGTCAAGCATTTACTGAGAGTTATGTTTGCCACGCTTCTCAAAAAAATCCACAGCAAATGGCAGTACGTACTGACAGAATCATCAGGTTATAGTGAGAGAGCAATTTCCAAGGAGGTACCTTACCCTATTGATTTTGTTGTTGTTCGTTGGGGATGTTGTTGTGGTACAGCTACCTCCCAATATCTACTATTGTCAGACCTCATCATTGGGCTGCCCAGCTCTTCTCAATTCTCATGCAATTATATGTCAAATTCCACGTCCAGCTCAAACTAAATTTATTTATGGATTTCTTTCACAGCCTCATCAGCTTGTCACTCTCATAGTCATTCCGGTGTGGTCCATGTTTCAACCACTGTCCACATATATATAGTTCTACATCGTGTTCATAAATCATAAATCTCCATATACCATATTAATTGGAGGGTAATATTTACTACTCAAAATTTATTTATTATTATTGATCAATGAGTTAGTATTAATTAGTTAGCACGATTGATATACTTGTTTTAATTATGTTTTTTTATTGCTTCTAGATCAATAGTACGTAGTGGCCCTTGACGTGAAGCGGGATGATGCTTCTAGAGTCTAGAATTCAAGTTCGATATGCATGTGGAGTTTGGATCACAGCTTGCATTTTGTCTTTTGGTTCCTAGTCTGTTTGCATTCGTTTGTTTGTTTGCTTAATTGTCACTGCATGCAACCTCTTAATAAACTATTGTTAAAATTGTTCTGAGAAAGCTTTGTTCAGAGTTTGCCAATTACAGTAGTCATTTTTATTCTACCATGATAATTAAATACATTAAATTAAAGGGAAAAGCAAGAGAAAATCTCCCTCCTTTTGTTGTAAGTTATGGCGGATATTTGGGGTGTTCATTCCGCCCATGTTGTGTAACGTATTTTTATTTTAATGCATTAGTTTCCTTTTTCACCAAAAAAAAGAAAGAAAGTACTGAATAAATATATCTTTATTATATAATTTGATATGTTAGTTTGAATCTATCTTCAAGGGTTTATATAAAAAATATGGAGAGACCAATATGATAACAAATATGGATTGATTAATACATGTGTTCAGGACTGGCCCCGAGGTTTGGGTTGCCCAAGCCCGTACCTATTTTGGTTGCCCATTATTATTAAATATTAAAAAAATAATATAAAAGTTAAAAAAAAAAAAAAAAAAAAATGCAAAATAAATGTTACAATATTCTTTTAGCTTGAATTACATAAAAAAAAAAAAATGTAACTATAGTTATAGTGTTTTACTATGGATTGGTTAATGACCCACTTGTGAATTGTGCTCTCGTGAATTGGAAATTTGCTAGAAATATGAAACTAAGAAAAACACAAAATGACTTTTGAGTTGTACTTGAAAACGAAGGAGAGGAGCGACTTAAGCTTTTCCAAAAAGCCAAATAAAATCTCCAAATGTGTGCAAGAACGACAAAGCCAGAATTGAGCACCTAAAACTCAAAAACCAAATCTAAGAACAAATTTCACAAACTAGCACATCATAAAATATAAAATTCAATATCTTTTAGGTTTTTCCTTTTGTTTTTCTGCACTAATAAAACTAATAAAAATGGTTATTACTTATTATTATAATTAAGTTATATGTTTTTTTTAACGTTATGCTAAAAAATTAATGAATCTAGTTTCTTTCATTAAAAAAAAGAAAAAGAAAAAAGAAAATTCCTAATAAAGTGATCACTGATCAGGTGGGTATATTAAAAGAACATATATTTAAACTTGGTATTTTGGTAAATAAGCAACTATGTAGGGGTATATGTAGATAATGAAGTTTCCAAGAAGCTTCCTTTCAATTTTAAGTTCTACTACTCTCACTGTCTCACATCACTTTCTATTTTATCACATTTACGCTTCTTTTTATTTCCTTTTCATCCCCCTGCGACTTTTCTCATTCTTCCTGGAAGGGCGCATGGACCTAACAATTTCATATGTCTAACTCTCTTTTTCTCTCTTGAAGGAAGAGAACGATATTTGTGTGTGGCTGCATTTAAATTTTTTTGTGTCTGACTCTTTCTCTCAGTCTGATCTTTCTTCACATCTTCATCTTCTTCTTATTATTCTTCTATTAATTTCACACAGATCTATTGCCTTTTATATATATATATATATATTTGTATACTGCTGTGGTTGCCCTATGGGGGGTTGCCCAAGCCCAAGGGCTTGCTGGGCTTACCCCAAGGTTGGCCTTGCATGTGTTGCACACTAGGTAATCCTAATCCTAATAGTTATCCATATTTTCATGTTTATAATTAAAGTCCTCCATTCCACACGTAATTATAGGGAGGAATCTCATAGAATTGGTCCAAAGGTGTAGGCTAGTAGCATTGAATTCCACAGCTTTGAAGTTAATCATTTTCTATTGAACAAATTAATTGGTTTAAAGGGGAGGATTAAGCAACGATCCATGAAAGAGGAATGTTTTGAAATGACGGAATATTAGTTCACACTACTTATACTACCAGTGGGGAGCCACTAGTTGGATGGGTTGGGCTATAGCCCATTCCATCTCCTTCTTTTTAAAAAATGCACACCAAATAAATTTTTTTTTAAAAAAAATTAGTCAAGCCCAACCCAAATTAAGCTTAGCCCACCCTTTAAGCCACTAGCCCATCACACAACCAATAGTCTTAAAAAAAAAAAGTGATTTTAATTTTAGCAAAACAAATCACAAATCCCTAATAACTAAACAAATACACAATACACAAGTGATTAGTAGCAATCCACCCACCATCGCTGCTGGCTTGCTGTTTGTGTATCCACCTACCACTGCCCACTACACTGCTATGCTTCTCTCTCTCTCTCTTAGTAAATGAAGTGAATCTGTAAATGTGAACTTTCTAGATCTAGGTCATAAAGTGAGTTTGAAAATTTTAATATACAGTATTATGGATTGCGATTGACTTGTGAAGTCTGAATATAATATATAATACATTGATATCATTATTATTAATTTATTTGAACTTTGAAAAGTCAAAAGACACAAGTATTGAAATTTGAAAAGAAAAAAAAATTATGTGCTTTCATTGTATGTGTTTTGTTTGACTTGTGTTTGAAGTTGTTTGTGGAGGTAGTGCTTGGGTTGTGTTTGTGATTGTGGAAGCACTAACTCACTAAGTAAGATTTTTATCATTAAATTATTAGTATTAATTTTGTTGTGCCGATATGGTATTAGCACTAATTTTTTATTTCAATAAATTATTAGTATTAATTTTGTTATGACTTGTTGTACCAACAAATTATTAGTTTTGATTTTAATTTTAATCTTAATTTTTGTTGATTTATTTACAAATTTGATATGGGATTTGAATGAGGTTTTGGGTGATTTGAGAAATTGTATGTCCATCATTTTTAAAATGATGTAAAAAAGTGATCATAAAATGATCGTGGGAACCTATTATTTCCTTTTGAAATAGGACAGCCTTTCCCTTTTCTCTATCAATATAATTCCGTGCGTGACTAATAAAAAGAAGAAGAAGACTAAACCAGGATATGTGCTCTAAATAGTTATATTATATATAACACAAAATGTTCTTAGCCTTATCCCATTATTTGCCACACACCTATAATATGCATGGTTTTAAAAACCGGACCGGACCGGCCGGTTCAATCGTGAACCAGCCTCTATCCCGGTCCGGTTAGTTGAAAAAACCAGGAAATTCAAAAAATATCAGTTAAAGTCGGTAACCGGCGGTTTAATCGGCGTAACCGGTAACTGGCCCGATCCAACCGGATTTGAAACCAACCGGGATGAAGGAGAAAAAGCATGCTGGCGATGGATCGTTGACCATCCCAGCCTCACGCCGCCGCTCGCCGACCATCCCAGCGTCACGCCGACCATCCCAGCGTCACACCGCCCACTTCACCATGACCAACCTCGCGACGGCACCTCTCTGTCAAGAATCAGATCAAGTCCACAGGTCCGGCCTCCGGCAATGAGAGAGTTGTCAAGTTTTTTTTTTCTTTCTTTTTTCGTGAGTATTAGTGCGTTTGACGTTTGGTTTACTGACTAGTAAAGGAGTTTTGAAATTGATCTCATAAATCGTCTAATTTGGTAGCTAATTATTGCTTTGTCATATCATTTATGGGGAAATTTAATGTAATAGTCCAATTAAAAGAAAGGTTTTCAAATGTGGTCAACTTTTATGCGTTGGGACAAACACTAATAATAAATGTCTAGGGAAAAAAATTTGGTTGATAAATGCTTTGAATCTTTCCTTTGGTGTAAAAAAACGTTTTTACTTCTTTTTAAATTAAATCCCAGCCATTGATTGCTGTCACATTTTTTTTTTTTTTGTCAAACTTGCAATTTATGTTATTCTTAGCAATGTCATTTATATAAGTTAATGTTGACCATCTGATTAGCCATTATTTCGGCTATATTATTTAGACTAATGTTTGGTGTTGTTTTCATTTTGACACCCTAATTTTATGAAAACAAAGCCAAACTTAATGAGTCAAAAGTGAATTTTAATATTTAATTTATTTAGTAGTTAAGATGAGCTTAAGTATAATTATAAAAAATAGTCCTAAACATGTTATGTGAGGCATGAAATAATGTGAAAAGGATAGATAAATAATAGTAGATATTTTTTCATTTAATATTTTACTTATTATAAATTTATTATATTTATTTGTAATATTAATTAAATAATTATTTTATTTATGACTTCACCGGTTCGACCACCGGTCCGACCAGGGAATCGGGAACCACTCCTTTTTCCGGTTCTTTAACCAGTCCGGTTTTTAAAACCATGATAATATGTTAAATCTTTGACTTTCTCCTTTATAAGAAAAGTACCATTGCTGTCTTAGACTTACGTACATGGAAACAAAAATGAGAAAATATATAATATTTTTAAGTCATCAAAATTAATTTCCAGTAAAACTTGATGCCTTAATACGACTTCCACAATATCCAATTGTAAATATTTAATACTTATATAGTTATATTAACTTCTTGAAGAAAGAACAAAGAAAAATTTCTATAACCGCCATGCTGCCAAAAGATAGAAAAAGAAAAAAGAAATCAACACTTAACATATAGAAGTACCATTATAAGACCAATTTACAAGTAATCAGCCCGATTAAAATCACCATTAACAACTTGAATACATGAGGATTAAACACCATCTTCATCAGTTGTTTAATTCTACCATAAGCGCCAATGATAATCTTTCTAAAATTAACCACACCTTTCATCAAAAAAAAAAAAAAACCACACCTGTACAAGTGGAAGCCAATAAGAATTATGAAGCTTGAATCCAAATCTCTCTACTTTTAACATTAAATAAAAATACTCTAATTCTCCATTATATGGCCATTAAGCTTAGCAAGTACAATCATGTTAGATTGACTTGATTGGCTAAGGCCGAAGACAACTTACATTTGGTTGGTCTATGCTACACCGTAAATTGATAATGGATGATCACGACAAATTTAATTTTGTAGTATTTTAACTTTTAAGTCTTACACATTTACGATAGCAACAAATTTAAAATTATATATAATTTTTTTAGTCTTTTCTTTATTCAAACAATAAAAAATGCTTTGAATTTTTGAATTCAATGAGAGTACGAGGTGTGGCATTTTTAAATCTCTAAAATAAAACACAAAAGTATGAATTTGTCGGTACTCGAAAAATCGAAATTACTAATTCTCGAGAGGTTTATTTCTTTTAAGAAGAAAATAGTTAACAAATTTAATCACTTGAAATGTCAACAAATTAGCTTAATTGTTGACCCATTTTATCCACCAATTATTCCAATAACAAGGACTGTAATGTTTATGGAACATTATATGTGCTATGAAAAACATGCTTCTTATACGATTTTTACAACTCACCATCTAACGAGTTTAGTTTAGGGAATAAATTATATATATATAATCTCTCGCTCAATTACAGTTTGAAAAAGTTATATATACTATGTGACACACAACTTGATCACTAACGATTCATTGATTCATTTGATTAGACGAATTTAGTTAGAGAGTGTGTAATAAAAATGAAATTAGGCAAGGGGCTTATGAAAGCAGGATAGAATATGAAGAATCAATACTTTTGACATTTAGGACTGTACTATTGTCTATTGAATTAAATTATCTTCCACGGTTTCATTAGATTGACATGTTGATCTGCATTCTGCATTCAAACTTTTGGGGATTAATCTTAAACAAGCAATTGAAAATGATATGAATATCCTCTCAATATTAATGCAGTTGATATGTCAAAAAAATTAATTTTATTGCTCTTCCTTGTTAGTAATAATTAGAGGGTTGTTGGTTTAGTAAAAAAAATTAGAGGGTTGACCCTTCTCAAAAAATAGACTTACATGGTAAATTACGTACCCACATTTGTAAAAAGTCAAAAGTCTTATTACCTTTTATCTATTTGGTAGCTAAAATTTTGGTAGGACATGGTATAGTTTTGGAAAGATTTAGAGGGGCAATTTCAGTCTATTGGATTGGACGTTTTTATTACTGTAAATAATTAAGCTGTCTCGCTCCTTGGTCCTGGCTATTAGCCACACACGTGTGCTTTTTTAAAGTGCTGGCTTATAACCTTGGGAATTTAATTAAGGCCCTGTGATCTAATCAGACGTATTGATTCATGGTCTAATTTTTTTTTTTTTATATAAAAAAAAACAAAGGAACTCACAGGTGTGTTCATTGTCCCGATCCACTTGAACTCGAATTTGACATGGCGTGGGACATATCTGGGCAATAATGGAATATCACTACCCGAACTCACAACTCCTGAACTCGCATGTGTGATGGGTCACGAGAGTTTCCTTTCATTAAGTCACCTCCCTAGATGGTAGTTAGTGGGATTCGAACCTCTGCCCACGTAGTTAGCACCTTTGGTGCTAACCATTAAACCAGGAGCTGAACCCCGATTCATGGTCTAATGACCATAATAGTCTCAGTGTAATAAAATTACTAACACATTTTCTATCACATAATTATATATGGAAAAAATGACAGCACTTTAACATATATAAAAAAATTTTGCAATCTTTTTTATAATTGTTGACATGGTAAGTTAGATGTTTTCATTAGAAATACCATATATATAAGTTAAATTACCAGGCTTTTGGTTATTGATATGGTAAATTGATATGGTAAATTGTTATTAGAGCAACATCATTTTTATTAAAACCAATCATAACATACCAACTCAATAGGTATGAAAAAGATTAGCAACAAGGGGATGAAATAAGGAAGGTAATACGTGTCCTATAATGTTGTCAGCGAAGGAAACAAGGAACAGACTTGTCACTGAACATGGATGCCAGAGCTACGGAACCAAACAAAATCAGTTGTAGATCGTTCATTGTGTGATTCACTGTGCTCATCTACTCTGGTTTTATAAAAGGTTGTATATATAATCCTACAATGACAGACAATGGGGTTAGATTTTAGTTTACAATAATAGCTGCCGGTTGCAAGATTTACAAGCAACGTGGTAAGCATTAGAACCATGTCCCATACGAATATACGTTTCTGGTTGCAAGTGAATGACCTTCATAGCCTTGAGAAATGTGTGGTGGCAAGGATGGTGATCTAAATTTCATCAAGGGCAACTAAGGTAACACTCCCCAGTTATAAACTTATAATCCTAAGCGTTTTTATTTTTATTTTTATATAATATAAATGGGACAGGTTACTAGTTATAGAAAATTTTGATGGGTGAAACTCTGAGTGAAGTTGAGAAGCGTTTGCGAGTCTCTCTTTTCCAAAGCTAGAGAAAATGATATAATAATGGGCAGCCATGGAGTATGATGTCTCTCTTCTTTTGTTCTCTCTATGTATTGCCAATGTCATTAGGTATTTGATCTCAATTTTCAGGTCATAATTAATCTCTATATATATTGCTTGCTTCTCTTCTATCTCGATATTTTTGCCTGCTTTTCGCTTTCTTTTTTATCCTATTATAAAATTATCTCTCTATGTAACATCATTTGAGAGAAATTAATGGTGCAAGAATGACACTTGAAAGGGTTATTTTTGTTTTGTGGGGTTAATTCCCTAACCAAAAGCAAGAATTCTCAATGTGTTCTTACTTCTTCCCAACTTTACATCTGCTTTGGAACTTTTGATTCCACCATCTCATTATATAATATTTCTTGACTTATTTTTTATCAAAACAAAACTTCTAATTTTTTTTATTTTTTATGTAATTGTCAAGTCAAGTGACAAAGTATTTTTACTAATTTCATCTATTAGACTATTATTGATAAAAAAAAAAAAAGTAGAAATGTTGTCATGAGGTCGGTTATTGATTATGGTCTAGCAAAAGATTTAACTTTGCAATAATTCAATGATTCTTCATGCCTCAAGATACTTGAATTGTATGATATATCTACACCTCGCTCACAAATAAATTTTTGTTACCTTTTTTTTTAAAGCGAGATCTTCCTGTATAAAGAAATAAACATGAATGTACACAGATTTGATTTTATCCTCCATTGATGCATATACATACATTGTAAAAGGATATTCTTTGGTAAAGGAATCTTCTTCTTCTTTTTTTGAGAAAATTTTGGTAAGGGAATCTAAATCTACATCATTGCTCAATTATTTATACGAATATGGTATCCTCTCAGGTGAGGATTAATTACCATATATGGTCATAGGTGATCATTTTTCTTGTTTGTTTGTTTGTTTTTTTTCACCACTTTTTCATTCAAGCGGCTGAATTTTGCTATCGTGGCCGTTTATTGTGTTCACAGGAAAAAGAAAAACAGTCAGTTACAAGAGCAGTGTTGAATGTAAACAAAATTTTGTGTTAAGAAACACTACGATTATAACACCACGTGCAGTCCACTATATAAACCAAAACTCACACATTACATACGGTTAAATCTTGTCCTTTTTCAAAATGACCAAAACTGAACTCCCAAAACCTTCCAAACTTCATCATATTATATATATCTATAATTAAGTAATTATAGTAGTCAAACCAACAAAAATAGTAATTCTTATATAGTGTCCAATTTTCTTCCTTTTTTAGTCAAATTATATAATCTAATCTACTTCTTCTTTATATTGCAGCTTGATAATTACAGGGTTGGTAACTTGGTGGGTGAATTTCTAGAGAGCTAAAACTATTCCAAAGCTTTCACCCTTCACTCTCACACAAAAAAGAAGCAGCTAGCAAAGCATGGATTTCTTGGGAGAAAGCTTATTGTGTAAGGCTAAATCTCTAGTCTCATCCTTTTGTGGAATTATGCTGTGGGTATCAAAGTTACCTTGTCCCACACAAACGCCAACAGAATTTCCAACCCATCATCAATATCTCCAACTGGGTCTCAAAACCCTACTTTACCCACAAGCGATGAGCCCTCAAAATGGAAAGCATCATGCTGGCATTGTTCATTCCAAAACAGTCTCACACTCTTTTTTGCCAAAGTTGACTAGTTCTTCATCTGGGTCTTCCATAATGGACGATTGGATTGGGACAGAGAGTGGAGTCGTTTACTTCAGCTCCAGTGAATATGACAAAAAAGAAATGGAGGAACAAGAGGCTCATAGTAGTGAATTACATGTTAATTATAAGACGAATCAAAGGTGTGCAATGATGACAAAGAATTACCCACCTCCAGTACGTCCATTGCCTTGGGCTTTTACCAGACATTACAGTGATGGAAAGCTAATCCTTAGAATGAAGTATCATGAGTACTTTGAAGCACGCAGGGAAAATGGTCGGCTTCGCTTAAATCTTGTACACCTTGAAGATACCATTACATGTTGTGAGGATGCTTATTTCAAGGAAAATGAGGAGCTACAACTAGAAGATCTCCAGTTTGTTGATGATCAAGAAATGAATGAAATGATAGAGGAAGATGATGATGTAGAAGAATATGAAGAAACTGAAGCTGATTACGATGGCTATGATGGTAATAATGTGGCTGAGACCGTGAAGGAGGATTTTGTGTCTATATTAGCTTCTTCCATGCCTGTGCAGTGCTTCACGTACGTGGGTGGTATGGTTTTGAACAATTCAAACTCTTATTGCAATGCCAATAACCATGAACATGTTGCCGCATACTTAGCCCACCCGGGTTCATCTCCTCTTTGTCCAATGACTGCTGTGGTTTAAGCTTTGTTGAGGGCTTTATCAATGTAAACAATAGGAGTTTGGAGCATTGGTTGGAGGGTGAGGATGATAGCTAGCAGCTGGTGGTGGTTTATTAAGTAGGATGTTCTCTAATTGGTTTTTATTTTCAAGGCAAATGTAAGTACGTTTTAAGGTATAGGTGAACTTTGTAAACAACTATTATCCTCTGTTAGAGCATTCCCAACGAGTCTGTTAAAAGCTAAAATTAACTCAAAATATAGCTTTTAAGCCCAAAAATTGCTCCCAACGGACGAGCAACCGACGAGACAAAATGGGTTTTTGCTACAGTTGCAAGCCATTTATGCCTTACACTGTTCATTTGCCATTTCTTTTTTTTATTATTTTGTTTTCTGAAACCTCATACCCTCTCTCTTCCTTTTTTCTTTCTTCTGTTCTGCTCCATGGTTGTCAAAGCTCTATCTTAGTGAGGAGACGAAACCCAAGCCACATGGCCACCGCGATCGTAGTTATCAGACTCCGACGCAGGCAAATCGGTGATGATAAGGCATTAAAGTCACAGTAACACTAATCATTTTCAAGTGAGATCTAATAAAAAATGAAAGAACAACCGTGATCGGAACTCACCTTAGAGTTCGAGCTGTAGCAGTGGTGAAGTAAATTGGAGAGGGGACGAACTGTGAGGAGAAGTAAAAAGAGGGAGGGGGAATATGTCTGGTGGGGGAGAAGTTAAAAAGAAAGGGAGGGGGTACGTGGGTGGTGGGGAAAAAAAAGGAAAGAAAAAAGAAAGAGAAAATAAGGGGTACGTGGGTGGTGGGGAAAAAAGGAAAGAAAAAAAGAGAGGGAGGGGAAATACAACAGCAACAGAGAGAGAGAGTGTGGGAGGAAAATAAGAAATGAAGGTATTTTGGAGTTGTGAAATATAAGAGAAAATAATAAAAAATAAATAAATATTTAAATAAAATAGAGTTAAGAATAGAGAATCTGATGGGAGTGTTTTGAAAAGTGGTAAGCTAAAATAGAAAAAGTAGGGTCTTAAACTAAATTTTAGCTTAAATTTTATGCAGTCTATTGGGAATGCTCTTATAATGCAAAAAACATAATATCTTTGGAGAATCTAATGCTTGTTGCTATTGGTATTTTCCCTGATTTAATTTTTAATAATATTATTTTTAAGTAATTAAGGAGGAGAGTAGTAGATTGAGGACTTATATAGGTGTGAGTCTTAATCAGCCCACCTCACAAGAAGTACTTTATATTTAATAATCGAATGGCAATAACTAGCCTGCAAAATGGGTGATAACTGTTGAATCCGTATTTATCGTTACTATCTGGGCAATTGCATGTTGGGACATAATAGCTTGGGCCCAAGTTGGCATGAGCAGTATCTAACTTAGCAAAATTGGACTTTTAGTCTTGTGGTTTTCAAGCATTCAAGCATTCAAGCAATATTTTTTTTAATATATATATATATATATATATCTGAACTATTCTGGAAGTGGGAATGTGGGATAGACTAGATACCTTAAATCACTTCTATTACAAACATTCTGTGGTTAGGAGTTAGGACCTAGATCACCTCTATAAGAAGCTCGCCAAATGGATCCATGCACGTCCTCACCATCTAGATAATTGCATATTGGGAGAGAATAGCTTGAGCCCAAGTTTGCATGAACAAACTCACGCAAAAATTCAACTTGAATTTTAAGCCTGGTGCTTTTCAAGCATATTTTTTACATGTATACTTTTTGGTAAATTTTTGTATGTATACTTTTATAGTGTATATGTAGATTCTAAACTAGTGGGGTAGAGTAGATTCCTTAAATCCTTCACTTCTGAATTAGATATTGTTTATGCAAATTAACTTGGGCCCAAGCTATTCTATGGTTAGGACTTGGACCACCTCTCTAGGGAGCTTACCAGATGGATCCATACTTGTCCTTATCATGTAGGCAGTTGCATATTGGGATAGAATAGCTTGGGCCCAAGTTAATTTGCATAAACAATATCTAATTCAGAAATTGAATCCTTTTTAGCCTTATGGTTTTCAAGCATTTAAGAATTTTTTTTAATGTTATATATAGATTCTAATTACTAATGGGGTAGTCAAGAAACCTTAAATCACTTTATTTACAGACATTCTGTGGTTAGGACCTATATGGAGCTCATCAGATGGATCCATACTTGTCCTTACCATCTCGGCAATTGCATTTTGGGGCAGAATAGCTTGGGAGGAATCGTTTAAATGTTTTAAAAATTAAGGAAGAATGAGAATAGAAATTCATTCCCTTTGTTTGAATATTAAGTAGAGAATGAGTGAAGAGGGGAGTGGATATTTAAATTGACAAATGACAATTATAACCCATATTTTCTAATTAATTTAAAAATATATATCCATCTTATTCTCTTAATTACATATTAAAAAAGAAAAAAACATGTTTTTGAGTCTTTAGGAGTTTAATCTCACATTAGCAAGTAAAAAGAAAAAAAGAAGACTTACAAATGTTGAAACCATCCTATCATGGCATTTGACATTTGGTTCGTGTAATTTTAGTTTTCATTGACTCATCTCATTTTCTTCATTATTTAATAAAAAAATGTTATTTAAACTTTCCAAAGTCCAAAATAAATTTCTTTTAAAAAAAATTATAAATTGTAAATTTATAAATGATAACTAAAAGATTGACTTCCACTTTCCAAAAAAAAAAAAAATCTAATATCTATGTGATTTGTAACTAACTTACTACAACTCCATTATATGATAACTAATAAGATCATTCCACGTGTAATTTTAATCACATAACTTATTTAATAAGTTATATAATTTGTTTAAATAATACATATGAATGATCTTATTATTTATCACTGAGTTGTAACAATTTGACTACAAATCAATTTATAACAAAATCTATTCAATCACGCAATGAGAAATAGGAATACAATCGCAGGCGACCGTCAATATTGACTCTTAGTCCTTGTGCCTAAATTCTCAATATCCAATCGCAATGCAAATGGCACGTATATTAATCGTTTATTATAAACACACAAAAAATAAAAATCTGCACCTACATAAATCATATATGCTCCCAAAACAAAAGTCGGGCACAGATCAGCGCTACACGTGTTATTATCCAATGGGAGAGAGAGAGTGAGACTGGTATACAATAAAAGCATAAATAAATATGATTGGGTACTAGTACGAGAGTTACTAGCACTACATCATCATCAAGCTGCTGGCCATGGACACGCCCTTTTGTTCTCTCAATTTCGTTCCTCAATTGGGTCTCTCTTGCATTTCTCTTGATCTTTCCCTTTGGTAATATTTTCATACACCTATTTTGTTTTTTATTTTTTATTTTTTATATATAATTTAATAATAAAGATCTATTTAATCTTTAATTGTTGGAATTATGAATTTCGTGTTCTAATGTTGAAATTTAATTATTGTATAATTATAATCGTTGTTATTTTTGGGTTAGGTTTAAGTAATTGGGATTAGCGATTGATGGGTTTTTTTTTAATTTTTTTTTATGTGTTTTTTGCTATTTGTTAGGATTTAGTTTGATTGTGTTTGAGAAAAAGTTTCAGTTTTTGATGTGTTTCAGTAAATTTGAAAAGGTTAAATGTTTGATTTTTATGTGGGTTTGTTGAGTAATTTAGGGAAAAAAGGAGGGTATCAATATTGTTGAGTGATTATATTTTTGTGATATGTTATTGTGTAATAAAATGTGGATGAGGGATTTGCAGTCCAGCTTTGAATTCTGGATGTCTCCGTTGGAAATACTAGGAAGTGTCAGTTGAGTTACAAGTTCTTGGCAGTTCAGCTTAATTTTGGTTCATGACTGAGTGAATTTGAGGGAAGCTGGTTTAGTTCAATTTGGAGGAGTATAGAATTAGTTTTAGAATATTATTAGTATTCTTGTTCTCTCTACACCATAGCAGTGTGAATTTTGTCTGAGGTTATATTAGGGTGTTTAATCTTGTGTAATACTAATACCATTTGGAGCCAAATTGTGACAGGTTTGGTTTTTGGAAATGCTTGTGTTTTCTTCTTCTCTGCCATGTTATAAAACTTGAAAATGTGCTTTTAAAGATCAATATTTATTGGTTTTCTGGCTACTTTGTGTAAGAGTCATGAAAATGTCTTGGATTTCATCTCACAGCTGTCTCTATCGAGACCAGATTCTTTTGTGATATTGATGTAGTTCCCCACCCCCCACCCCCTCTCTCTCTCTCTCTATCCTTTTTTTGTCTGTTAAACTTTTGCATTCATGACAGGGACGTTCACTGGCATTAATTGGAGGGGTTTGGACTGATTTCAAAGTTAGGAGTTTCTTCAAACATTGAGTGATCTTGCAAGTTTCTCAATGGGGGCATTTTTGAGTTTGGGTGGTCCAAAGTCTAGGACAAGTGACTACAATGAGATATGTCAGAATGAGAACTGCAAGAGGCAAAGAATGTCATCAAGCTTTGATGAGGAGAGCACCAGGCTGATTCCGAGTCTTCCTGATGAGTTATCAATCCAGATTATTGCTAGACTTCCTAGAATTTGCTACTTCGATGTGCGGTTGGTGTCCCGGAAGTGGATGGCAACTGTTATGAGTCCTGAACTATATAAATTAAGGAAGGAGCTTGGAACGACAGAAGAGTGGCTATATCTATTGACTAAGGTTGAAGAGGATAAACTTTTGTGGCATGCTTTAGACCCTTTGTCAAGAAAATGGCAGAGGCTGCCTATGATGCCCAATGTTGTTTATGAAGATGAATCTAGGAAGGGTCTCTCTGGGCTTTGGATGTGGAACATGGTTGGTCCAAGCATTAAAATTGCGGAAGTTATTAGAGGCTGGCTTGGGTGGAAGGAATCATGGGATCAAATGCCATATTGTGGTTGTGCTATTGGAGCTGTTGATGGATGCCTCTATGTGCTTGGTGGTTTCTCTAGAGCTTTGACCATGAAATGTGTTTGGAGATTTGATCCAATTCAAAATGCGTGGAGTGAAGTGACTTCGATGTCTACAGGTAGAGCGTATTGTAAGACAAGCATTTTAAATAACAAGCTATATGTGGTTGGAGGCGTTAGTCGGGGCCGAGGCGGTTTGACTCCTCTTCAGTCTGCCGAAGTTTTTGACCCCTCAATGGGGACATGGTCCCAAGTACCAAGCATGCCATTCTCAAAAGCGCAAGTGTTACCCACCGCCTTTTTGGCTGACATGCTAAAGCCTATTGCCACAGGGTTGACTTCATACATGGGAAGGTTATGCGTCCCTCAAAGTTTGTATTCATGGCCCTTTTTTGTTGATGTTGGGGGAGAGATTTATGACCCTGAAACAAATTCATGGGTTGAAATGCCAAATGGCATGGGAGAGGGTTGGCCTGCACGGCAGGCAGGTACAAAACTGAGTGTTGTAGTAGATGGTGAATTGTATGCATTTGAGCCTTCTAGTTCCTTGGATAGTGGTAAAATCAAGGTATATGATCAACGAGAAGATGCTTGGAAAGTTGTTATTGGAAAAGTCCCTATTTATGATTTTGCAGATTCAGAATCTCCGTATTTACTTGCTGGTTTTCATGGAAAGCTTCATGTCATTACAAAAGATGCTAACCATCACATTGCAGTTCTCCAGGCTGATTTGTGTTCTTCTCCATCAAGCTCCACTTCTCTTTCTGACAGCTCCTTAAATGAACATTCTGACACGATGGCAGAATCTGATGCTGTTGTTTGGAAGGTCATTGCTACTAAAGATTTTGGGTCGGCTGAGCTGGTCAGTTGTCAAGTACTTGAAATTTAGCATTATATTATGCTTTAAGGCTGACAAACCCCTAAAGATATTGGTTTCTTGGCTATATGAGTTATCTGGATGGTGAATTGCAGTTGGGTTGCCACGACATTTAGAAGTGTTTTATAATATGTTTTTCATTCGTATATAAAGAAAATATTATATGATTTGTATAAACTGTCTGATGAGGCAGCTACATCCTTGTTTGCAAATTAAATTATAATAGCCAGAAGATCATTGGCAAGTTTTTACTTTTCTTGGCACATATGCCCTCCTAATATCTTAAGATGTTGCAACCTTTGAATTCAATGGTATATCTGTTACTTTTGAAATCTGTTTAGTTACTGAATAAGCAATTTAATAATGAATAATGGTGCCTTATGATTGTTTTAATTAGGACCAAAGTATTTGATTTTCATAAGTGAACTCTTTACTTAAATCTTTATTGTTTGTCGAATGTAATTGCGTGGTATGTATCTTTTTTTTTTTTTTTTCTCTGAAAGAGAGAAATATAAATAAATGAGGCAGCATGCTTTCACTTGCTTGGTTGCATCTTTTGAACATCATTGAATCTGTAACTTTCAGTGGCTTTGCTAGAACTTATTTTGCATCTCTTATATTATATACCTACACGTGTGTGACTCAAGATTGAGTTTTTTCTGCTTAAAGAAATTAAGTAATCAAGATGAAAACTATGATGATCTTTAACCGAAATGCCCCCACCCCTAACACCACTGGGTGTGTGTTTGTGTGCGTAACTTACTGATAAAAATAATAATATTTGCACCAAATCCTTGGGGGACTGTTCTTTTACCATAAAACCTTGAGCGAAATAGTAAATGGAGTCTAGAAAAGCTTTATTATAAAACCCGAACTAGTTCAAAAGTTGAGTTGGATTTGTTTTTAGGATTGATTTAGAGCTAAACGAAACAAAATCCTTCACAATCACCTATATGTTAAAAAAAAAAAAAAAAAAAAAATCCTTGGCTTGTCAGTTGTCTATATTTTTCCCCTATAGATCTCTAACAGTATATTTTCTCCAAACTGTACTATCCGTAAATCATCCAATTGATAAAGGACTTTTACTTTTCTTTTGAGCTGAACTGAATTCTCTCTTTCTCTCTAGATTAAGCTCTACTATTAGTGGGTCGGTGCCTGTAGTTTCATGTTTTTTCCATAATGACATCTCATATTGTTATTTTTTTAAAGGGTTGAGCTAAACATGAAGACATCTCTGGAGTCAGTTACTTGACCATATATAATGCATGATGTTTTGATGCGTAAATCTCATGTGGAACGATGGGAAAGGAAGAGTTGAAAGGAAACTTCTTCTCTCTCTTGCTAGGCTACAGGCCAAGTCACATGGGCAGGCCACGTTTCCTTTAAAAATTAATATTTAGATTCTTTTCTGGTCACAAAGTCTAACATCGTAATCCTTTTGTTATCTTATTACGTGGTGTGACCTTGTCAATTGTTTCATGTATTCATTTTCTCTGTTTAGGTTGAATTCTTCACCTTAAGCATGTTACTTTAGTTAGATTTGGATGCAACATGTAGTGCCAGATTCATAGATCATTCTCTGAACATTGATCAAAGTTTTTTTTTTTTTTTACTATGAGTGCTGATGGGCTTTCACCCAGTTCTTTTTCATGACACTTATTGTTTATATACCTTGGTCAATGTTATATTTGGTCACCTTTTCATTTAATAGTGCAGATGTCCTTGCTCATTCAATATGGAACATTCTGATGAATTGAGATTTCTGGTCTAAATTGATTAAGATGTTAAACTATTTTGCCAAAAACATGGATCATGTATAACATGTTCAAATTTATGGCACGCTTTGTCATTCAAAGAGTTTATGTAATTTGTGGATTCATATGGAATCTTGAAACGATGGATAAAAAATGGACTTGAAATTGAATTGACCTTTGAAAGAGTTGGTGCCATTAAATTTCAATATCTGCAATTTCCACTTCACATTGCACTTTTTATTATAGAAATGAGTTATCAATTATTAATGCTCCAGCCATATATAAATGTAAGCAAATCTTTTCATGCAAAAGTCATCCTCCTAAAAAGTCACAATGAATTGTTCTGTGACTAGAGAGCATGTAACCGTTGTTTAGTTGAAATTGCATTTTGAGAGTGACTTCTGCAGAATCTAAATATTGATTTGTTGCTCTGAATCAAATATGTAAGAATGGGAGATTGATAGTGATTGCTGAGCTGTAGCTTTTTTAAATCTTTTTTCTTGTTTGATGTTTTTGATACCCTTGATGGTGTAAGACTCTGTCTATATGGCCTCTAAATATTAAGCCTTTGATTTTATGGTGCTCATGCTGTCAAATCAGTTGGAAGTGAGCTCTTTCCTGCTAACTTATTGGCAGGTTAAACTCTTTAGTTGAGAAGGATCTTCTCTTACCACAAAATTTGAAGTTAGTGTTCAATCAGTTAAAATTATAATGAGAAGATTTGACTCTGTCAAATTCATTTGAATTTTGCTGATTAGAGCTGTTCAGTCTGAAATCCCTTACACTTATGTGTCTTAAATTCATGCTAAAATTATTTTGTGGTGAAGATGATGGCTGAAGCACAATGTATCAACTCAATGTTGTGGTGGCATCATAATGATCGGAAGTTGACTAAAGAAACATGGTGCTGCAACCTCTGTCTCCAACATTTCAAGCTGTTCAGCGGTAATCTCTTATCCTCTGGTTATTTTTAGCTATTAATGGAAACTATTTTGTTTTGGAAGCTAGCCACTAATGTATTGATTGATATTGTTAGTGGGCATTTGTCATCCATTATCCACTATTCCAGTTGTTAGTTTTAGCTATTAATGGAAATTATTTTGTGTTGGAGGCAGGGCACTATGTATTGACAGTGTTAGTAGTCATTACAAACGATGTTGAATGTTGACACAACTATATGGGTGTAAATATCAGATAATAGGTGTATAATGGTGAACTATGGACTCAAACACGCACCTGAATGCCTAAGTGATGGTTGTGGATATTCTTATAAAAAAAAAGAAGAAGTGATGGTTGTGGATATGGTTTTTTGCTTCCTTTCTCTTTCTTTTTTTCTTTTTTTTTTTCTCTGGGATGATGGATTATATATCTCTGTATGATGTTTTCCGTTCAGGTTCCTCATTATGCTACTTGGCACCCGGTAATTACTTTTTTTATCTTTTTTTTTTTTTTTTCCTTTTTCAAAATTTTGCATTAATCTAAGACCAGATCACATTATTTCATTTTGGTCAAGGATTCATCATTATTATAAATACAATTGTTCTTATTCTCTCTATTCCACTTAACTCCCCATTTTCTCAGTGGTGGGCCATTTTGATTTGATGCTAACGTTATAAAGATATGCCTGATTTATATAGCATCTCTTGTAATTTCACCAATGTACATCAGAATTATGTGGTCATATTTCTTACAAGTCTCTGTCCATATGGAGAACTCTTTCAGATTTTGAGCTGAATTTGATCTTCGGGGATTATTCTTCGAATGGTTTTATTCGGTTTATAAGGCTCTTGTCAGTGACCACTTGAGTTACAGAAGGTTTCCTTAGCCTATTCCTAACAGGAAGGGTTATTACTTTGCATTCTACATGCTTGGTTTCTACTTGTAAAACTTGCTAGGTTTTGTAAGTATGGAATCTGTTGGTGCTTGATTGACAGGTGGGTCATTCTAAAAAGTGAAATAAGGGGGAAAAAGAAGAAAAAAAGACAAATGATGGTGGTGGGGAGTGGTGATGAGGGGAATTGATGTTGAAAGCTACCATTTCAGATTCTTTGTCAAATAGATACAACTTTTTCAAAAATTATAAGGATTTGATTTTGGCAACTTCAATGAGTGAGTGACACTAAATTAAAAAAAGGAGAAGTGGGTTGTGAAATGAATTTCAATAATAAACATAGGAATAGGATTTGACATGTAACTTCCAGCAAGAGCTTGCGTTCTTCATAAGTTCATATCATATATTTCTTTTTCTGCTGTTGGGGTGGGACTGAGAGAATAGCCTTTTCTGTTAATGGCATTTTCAACGTCTCCTGCAAGAAGAGATCGAAGTATTTCATAGCCTTGGATAAGATTGTGGTTTATATTAAGAAGGGGTCCTCATCATTCATTCCCATTGAATCTTTGAAGTGTGTGTATGTGTGTTTTTCGCCCACCCTCTGGAAGAATCTGTTCAAATGTTAGCTGGTCTGACCTGGTCTTTGTTAGTTGTTGATATGCTTTATTGGGTTGTTATTACCAAATTAATGGTTGGCCTTCCATGAATTGGAAGAAAAGTATGATGCAATTCATGCAACTACTAGGAAGTTTGTGTCAACCAAGCATTAGGTTAATTAATACCTTAATAGAAACATCAAATCATACTCGGTGGTTCCATTGTCAAAATCATATCTTGATGATTCTTCTTTGCTCTCTCTCTCTCCTCCAAAAAAAAAAAAGTTTGCATCTAATTCTCATGGCAGAACCATGTTTTATAAGTTGATTTTCTCAATAATAAATATCGTTTCAGAATCCAACTACCTCAAATGAAAAAAGTGTATGCTTTTCTTTTTTACCTAGGTGAATTGAGCTCTTTTTTTTAGTATAAAGGATGAAGTAAGTTTCAACATGAAGAACCAATGTAGTGTGTTTTCTTCATACTTTGGCCTACAAAGTATCATTATTTATATCTCTATCCTTTAAGCATACAGAATCAATTCAAAATGAAAATCCCTCCATCCACCATTTTTTTAATCGTGTTGTGGTCTTATCTCACACGCAAGATAGACAAAAGTTTGGTCAGTGATATGTTCTAATGTCACTATCAAACAGCTAGTTGCTCCTTTTCTGAGTTGGTCTGGTTTTTATAGCCATTTATAAAAATAGTATATATAATATAAGGCAATATTTTTGTGGAATACAAAAATTCTATAGAAGGTTCTTATTATTAAACAAACATTTTCTTTTTTATAATCATATTGATTTGGTAAATTTAAGAATCATCATTTTTTAGTAAACCAATAATGCTCTTTTAAACGAAAGAAAGTGTGGCATGGTGGTAAATCGATAAATTATATCGTTACTTTTATTAATTATGTGTTTAGTTAGCTGTACATAAGTAAATACATTAAAAAGTTAAAGTAGATAGACTCATTTATTTGCTTGAGGCTAATTTTTAGCTCAATTTTAAACAAATCAGCTACCAAAACATAAGCTTGCTCAAACACATACTAACTATTATTGAGTATTTCAAGAATATCTGAATTGTGAAGCTCCTGATCTAGTGTTTCTGTTTTGTCAAGAACAAGGAAATATAACAAATAAAATCAGCTCAGGCAAAAAAACAAGATAATGTGTCTAACAAACAAGAAGCTACAACCAAATAATGTTCTCTCTCTCTTTCTCTAATGTAAACACTTGGAAGTAGTAACATATGTGCTTTATGTCACTACAACATGCATATGTACAGCTAATTATTGACCAATGAAGAAAAATAAAAATATAGGACGTGATTACAAATTAATTTAAATTGAATGTGCCTTCCATTTCTGACCAACTCTTAGGCCTCATTATTTTAGGTTGTGACTAGTCAAGTTCCTAAAAAGTGTGCTTTTAATTTTAGGAAAATGTTAAAGTTATCATTAATTTTACAACAAATTATGTGTTTATAAACTAACATGATAATGAATGTGATTAATGTCACTTTCATAATATAATAAATATCTTTATTTTTTTATTTTTTTTATTGGTGACACACCAAAGTATAAAGTTTATGCAATAAAATTTATAATATCTCTAATAATGCTTTTTCATAATAATAATTTACAGCTTTTGAACCTATGGCTGAAATTTTCTCAAATGCTTCATTCTAATCTCAACCATTCAAAGTTTGCTCTATTTTTAAGATAACCTTTCTAGACTTTGTTGCATGGGATTTAAGATTTACCTAATCCAAATTATCACTTTAGTAAAAGTTCAAAAGCGTCAGATAATCTATTTCTTTCCCTTGAAACATGTTTGACTTAAGGAAAATAGGATTGCGAACAAGACCCATCATATAATAAATTCATTTTGAGTACACCCAAAGGAACAGGAAAAAGAAAAAAAAAAGGTAAACACAAATGATGAACTTTTGGATCATAACATCCTTGAAAACCGAAAAAGATTTCTAGCACCAAATGGATTGTTTGTATTTTGTGTCAAACTACAAATAATATGCTACATAAAGGGTTCACATCAAAATTAGTCCCAATTAAAAGTCAAAAGAACTGATTTATTTTTCTAGTTTTCAGATTCTGTAGTCACTTTAGGAAAGTTATACTTATATCTTCCCCCTATAAACTACAGTAACACTCAATGGGGCTGAACTTTTTGATTAGAAAACACCAATAGTATGTAGTTTTTTTAACATAGCAATTTGACAGTTGAGGTGTAATATAAACATTGATATTACTTTAGTTTTGTTTTCTAGTGGGGGACATTTGAAAGTTGATACTACCATGTGTTTCATATTAATCCCATAGTGTAAAAAAACACGAATTTGAGAAAAGCTTACAGAGGCATATTAATTATAATGTCCGTCCTAGTTACCACTTAACATCCCCAAAATGTGAATTTGATGGATTCTTAAGTAGTTTATACAATTATTCTAAAAATGAGTAACATGACACCACCACACATTCAATCACATTATATTAATAAAAAAATAAAAAAATTGTAACAAGACTTTTATAAGTTATATACCTTTAATGTGTGGGAATTGCCAGATAGCAGTGGGCCAATTTCAGAAAATCAAATCATGGTGTAGTTATGAATTAATTAATAGTGCCATAGAGATTAGTGGTTATTTATTCTATGAATAAAAATAAAATAAAATAACATGGGCAAGCAATCATGTAAAAAAAAAAATGGTCACTTTCTATACAATGTAGATTTTTCAGTTAGATTCAGGTAAAGGTATCTCATTGGAAAGTTCCTATTTAGGTAGTTCCTTACTTTCTCTCTACGACCACATCAAACATTACAGGAAGTTGTCTTAATTATTTCATAGACTTCTCCTGTTCAGTTACTGCTCTCTGGTTGACATTTTAAAAGATTGGATCTGGATTCCAATATTATCAGTTGGAAAAACAGTGATTTCTTAATTGGTTCTTCTATTTCTTGCTGAAGATTTCAGTCTATTTTTTGTGGCAAATTTTGTGAGAATTGATCTGGGTTCTCAATATTTTTCTTCTTTATTGTTAAAAGGAGTTTCCTTTTAGTTCTCAGCTCAAAAATCTGTCTAAAGAGAGAGAAGGCTTTGATCTGATTGGCTGGTTATGAGAATTTGAGGTGGGTTTTTGGTGGAAGGTTCATCAATGGCAAGTGAAGATTTGATTGAGCTCAAATTCAGGCTTGCTGATGGCAATGACATAGGGCCAAGCAAGTATAGTCCAGCTACCACAGTGGCATCTCTCAAAGAAAAAATACTTGCACAATGGCCTAAAGGTTCATAAATCATTACTCAGCCTATTTGCATCATTGATTTCTGTGTCTGGGTTGTGTTTTAGAAACTTACATATTTTATTCAAATCCTTTCAATCTTGTATGTGATTTTATATTAGTTGGGTTGGTTGAGAGTGTTTTATATTAAGCTTATCATTCTGGCTTGAAGAGAAAAAGGGTGGTTTTTTGTTTTTTTGTTTTTGTTTGACAAAACTCATTTCTAAGTTGGTATGTTTTAGTTTCTTTTCTTAGCAAATTATATCACTAACAGTAGTTAGTATTTTTCTCTTTGATTACTTTTACATTTTAGCACTGTATCTAGAATAATGAACTAATTGTGAAACTGGCATCAGAAGAATGGAAAGCTGCATAGATTTAGGGGGGTAAGTTGTAAACCAATATTATTGAAAAAAGATCGGTGTTATTAATTAGTCTTAAGATTTCTTTGCTTCAGTTGTGGAAAATGATGTTTATTAGATATAATTTTGATGTTACCATTATTCATAGTGGAATCCTAGCAAATTTTGGCTGGAAACACTATCCCACTTTCAAGCCAGCATATATGAGATCAATTCCAAATAAGAAATGATGCATATAAGTTAAAATGCTTGTTGTAATCTAATGTGTTGTTAGTGCCTTATTTGTCTCCCCACACTATGTAGCCCCAAATTTCATTTTATTGGCTGTTCCACAATATCTTGCATTCCATCCAAAAAATTAAATAATTAGACATAAGAAAAGTGTCATGCCTAAAATCTTGACTTTTGGTGTAGTTGAATCATCATAATATTGTGTTTTGTTATTTATTTGATTTATATTCTCTCATGATTATCATTTCTGTTTGGTAGACAAAGAAAATGGTCCGAAAACAATAAATGATGTGAAGATTATCAATGCTGGAAAGATATTGGAAAATAACAAGACAATTGCTGAGTCCAGGCTCCCAGTTGGTGGTCTCCCAGGAGGTGTCATTACTATGCATGTTGTTGTGAGGCCTCCTCTTTCTGATAAAAACATTGGTAATTCATTAATCATATGCCACTTTTCTTTTTCTTTTTTGATGAAATCATATGGAACTTAGACATACTTTCTCATATATTGTACATGTATGTTAGTCTCCATGATGTTATTACATTGATTTGTATAGGGTCAGTTTGACTAAGCTGCAGCATATAATGCAAGTTTTATGGACTATGACTAGGATATATCAAAGGTCTTAATAACAATGATGGTGGGTACACTCATAATACATATATTTTTTTAATAAAAAGTTAGTCCCTTTTCTTACCCATACGTGTCCTCCGGTGCATATGATGCATTTCCATCTGTCAAGATGCCAATTTTTGATAAAGCATGTAGTTTCAATTTTTCTTTTACTTTTTTCTTGGGGTTGTTTGGTTAGGCATTATTGGTCATTTTCTTTTAGTCTACTTCATCTTAGAGGAGTGCAAGTTTCTTGGTGAATTCATTGCTTAGGACATGTTCCATCTCCATAATTTCCATCCAATATTCTGTCCTTGTCTTTGGTTCAAATTAAGCATAATCACTCCTTGATTGCCTATAATTCCGCATACTGTCATTATAATTACTGCATAATATTATTAAGGATAAAACTTAAATACAATTTTTTTAATGTTGTACCTTAAAATCTCTAATCAAATTCAACATGATGCTATAACTATACACAAGTAGTAGCATGTTTGTATTGTATTAGCCAATCAGTTACTTGATTAAATTTAATTACGGAACTTAAAGTACAACATCTTAGTAACTGTATCTAAATTTTTGCTTTTCTCAAATCAACTAGTACTTAACTATTACATCATCACTGTTGTGAAAAAGCTGTAATTCATGAATTTATGGATAAGCATAAAACTGTCTATAAAAAGCAAAGAAAGATATGTAACTGTAGCTCCAATTAATCAAGTAACGCTTTTTGCATTCTATACAGACAAAGTGCACAAGGATTCTCCAATGAAGGTGCGCTGTGCATGCTCCATCTTGTAGCTCACACAAGTAACAATGTCAACAGAGCTTCCTTCAATTAATGTTAAGTGTCTCCATGTGCTTCTGTTAGATACTTTGCCCAGATACAGAAACAAGAAGCTTGGAGGTTCTTTCTCAGACATTGTTTACTTTGATATTGTGGTTTCCTTCAGTAACAAACAACACAGAAAGGAATTGGGCCAATTGCTGGCTTTAAAGCTTCATTTGTTAAGAGAGTTTTCTTTGCACAATGAGAAAAGGAGAAAAGGGAATTAAAAAGTAAAGCAGAAAAGTTACAGAAGAAACAATTATTGGTTTGAGTTGAGGTCCATTATCAAATTGTTTAGAAGAATAAAATTCTACATGACATGTAAACACTAGATAACCATTATGTTAAGCTTTTTACAACTTCATAATTTTGGGCTGACTTGTGTGATCCTCCATAAAACAGGATAAATTCAGTAAACATATATACAAAATAAAGCCTATGAAACTGATGTGTGATCCCAAGAGCAAAAAAAATTTTACATTGTTTGATCCAAAGAAAGTTGAGAATGGTGCTGTCAGAGAACTGGGAAATACCACACTTGACATTCCCACGTGGCAGAAAGATTATAGAATTTCCAGACCAAAATGTCCATGCTGCATGCACTTAACTGATTGGTGTTAGGACTAGATCTCCATATGCTCATACCCATCCCCATGTTTTCAACTAATGATGTATAAAATTTCAAATTTGGACTATGAGTCTATGACTAACCAAATCAATTTGATTGGACTCTCTTTGATGGAAGAGGATAGGAATCCTCTTCAAACCAATTTTGGCCAATTGGGTCAGTTTTGATACAAACTACAATTACAACTTTGTGTATTTTGGGCCACTCATGATAGGGCTATTATGTGTATTAATTTTAAGTTAGTTTGGTTTCTTAACTTCTTTTAGTTCAAACAATACGGGCCAATGATTGGACATTTGGCCCAGTAGTGTTTTTCCTCCCTCAATTGACCTATCCTTCTAAGAGAGTATGAGTGTGATTCCCCTCATACAAAATAGATTAAAAATAAATTATGAGTGTGATTCCTGTCATACAAAATAGATTAAAAATAAATTATGAATTCCTGCCTTAGATTAAAAATAAAAAAAAGCTAGTGAACTCTAGCTAACTAGCTCCAATAACATCTCCCTAGATGGAAAATGAGGTTATAGGTTCAAGACTCTTAAAATGCATGTGTAACTTAAAAATAAATCTATTATATAAACTAATAGCTGAGGGCTCAGCTATCTCCCTAGACATGCCATGTAGGATTTTCTGTTCCCATAGCTATCCAAATCACATTTATTCCTCCCATATTTTTTCCTTATTTTAATATTGTTATTTATTTTTATCCTTATTTGTAAGGATTTCTTATATATTTTTTCCTTATTTTAATATTGTAATTTATTTTTATCCTTATCTGTAAGGATTTCCTATTTAACTACAATTAATTCAACAAGCAAATTAATTTTTTCCCTCTTTCTCAAACGCATGACTCCTCCTCTATTTTCACTCACCTCGTTTAATTTATTCCAGAATTCAATTTTATTCCTTTCTCCCTACACGTTCCTTTTTTTTTCTTATTCCGCCTCTTCCTCTTCCTCTTCCCATCAAAACCTTCAATAACCCACTGATTGATTTCAACTCATCCTTCCTTTATTTTCTTCCTCTCCCATTAATTCATCAATTCAATCCTTTCACGCTTTGTAACATATGAAATTAAATCCCTTAACTCCAACTTTTCCCCTTTTCTCTCTCTTAACTCCTCTACTAACGCTCTCTCTTCAGCCTCTTCCTCTCCCCTTCAAATAATCCACCGACTTATTTTTCCCTATATATTTCCAATTGCTCTCTCTCAACTTCTGCAGAAGCCACCGTATTACAAGCAAATTTGGAAATTCCCTTTGAGGTGATTTTTTTTTAACGACCTTCTTTAGTTTTTACAGTGCAATTTTGATAGTTTGTGGTTGATTTCTATTCTTCCCGTTTCTATTCTTCTAATCACCAATCTTCTATTAGAAGATAAGTGTACTTAGTTTTGGTTGTTGTCTCTACAATGTATTATTTTATTTAGAAGGGAAAAAAAATAAAATAAAAATTGCACCCTGTATGATTTTTTTAATCTATGTTTTTTCTTTATTTTGTGGAGGTATTCCTACGAATTCCATTATTCTTCTTTTAGTTTTTAATTTATTCTTGAGTCATTTTCAATTTAATTGGATATAAAGTTTATTTTCTTTAAATATTATATTCAGTAAATTTCTCATGCATCGCATGGGTTTACGACTAGTAATAATAAAAAATGGAGCAATTTAGTTATTTTATCTCTCTTCAACTTATAAGTGAAGTTAATTAAAATTGGCAAGATAATCTACACAACAAGCAACCTCCCTTATCACTACCAATGTAGGGTACAAGTCATGTGTAACGTAAAATAGAATGCAATGTCCAACATCCACCAAAAAAGAAAGAAATGGAAGGAAGAGGTGATGGGGAAGGGGAGGCACCAAAAAGAAATGTTCCTTGTGATTCTTCTGAATATTTAAATAAAATTATTTTGACAGTCAAAAACTGTTTGATTTACTATACAGCCGAATAAATTGCACCACTGAGGCAAGCCAAAAAAAATAAACAACGCCACTGTTACACGGATCTATATTTTTTATACTAGTATCCTATGAAATGGCTTGCAAACAGAGTATTATTTACAGAGTACCTGCTACTTAGCTTTTGACATCCCATATCAAGCTAGTAAATGGTTGACCATTGTAGTAGCTCCCGGGTTCATGAATGCTGATGGTCTATCAATGTGTGGGGGGCATTAACTTCTTGGCTCAGTAAGGGATGGTTTCTGTGACCATGCAAACAAGGAAGACATCTATAGTCACTTGTGTGGCTATGAGGAATTGTCCCCAAGGGAGGCTGATGATGAGCCATTTACGTGTAGGGCCTTCTTGGATGCTCGAACATTTTTCAGAGTCATCATGAGTTTCTGTCTCTCTCCTTCAACCTCAGCAAATTGAAGGCTTAGTTGAGAATAACGGTCATGCATCTCTTTTAGCTCATTCTCCACTCCTGTGTACCTTTCCTTAATCTCCAACATGTCTTTTATTAGCTCATTGATAGCTCTAAAGCTTTGGAAGACTGCTTCCTCGTCACTGTGTTGTCTCAAGAAAGAGCTGGATCACAGGAGGAGAATATCATGTTAACTAATTAGATGAAACCTTTGATAAAAAGATGAATCCTTTGTCTAGCTCAATGGAGTGAACTACCTCCATCCCCTAAATATACAAATGAACAACACTGTATTCTGAAATGTCTGGTTTAGTTGTGTTATTTTGGTTGTTTTAGGCAGTATTGCAGGCTGACCAAAGCAGTAAACGTTCAGAGATTGCTGAAAAAGACTTCAAGGTGGGCTGTAAAGTGCAGTGCATCAGCAGATAGCACTCAGCAGAAATGGAGGGTTGCAAATGTGGGTTCGCCAATTTGGAAGGATGAATCCCAGACTACTGAAGTAAACAATTACCACTTGTAGGACTTATAGACAAAACTTACCCAGTATCCTAAACGATAGATCTATGACTTGCTATACCATAACAAAGTTTTCTATGTTAAGGGGAAAGAATCAAGGATGTGAATGTGTATGCTTATCTCAACTAAACCAGGTATGCAAGGGATAATGTACCTCTGAAAATGGATGCTTGATTTCTTCTTTGCCTGTAGTGATTCAGCAAGCTCAAATTCCAATGCAAGCACCCTTTCCAATGCATTACCACTGCATGAAAATTCATTGTACAAGGGGTATATACTTCCCAATTCTTCATTTGCCTGGGAAAGAGTAGAAATAAGTGTCTAGAATAGGGCACTATCATATTGTAAGACAGTAAAGGCTGCAAATTCATTTACCTTACGTAACTGCATTAGTTCGTTTTGTAAATCTGGAAAATTTGAGAAAAATTCATTATCATCTTGGGGAAGAATTGAATTCTCATGTTTCATCCTTTCCAACTGCAAACAGAAAAACTAAAATTAGAAATACTGTATGTGATGCCCCAAAATTATGATAAGTGTGTTATGTGTGTGTGTGATGAATCCCACATTGGGCATATACTTGGTCAGATTGAGCTTTATTAACAATTACAAGGAGCCTCAATTGCAACTTGACTAGTCATTTCGGGATATAAGCGCAGATGTGGCTAGTACTTTCCTTGGGTTGTTACAAATGGTATCAAAGCCAACCTAATAATCCCGTGTGAACTTGGACATAGTGTAGGCCCTAATGAGGACATATCAATTTTGACTTGACTAGTCTTTTTGGGATATAAGCACAACAAATTTAACGTCTAGACCTAGTGGCCGTAAACGACGAAATAATGTTGTATATATTCCACCATGCCTTCCAAAAGAACATGCCACAAGTGATATATATGCATAATTTTCCTTCACATTATACAATATGTATACCTCCTTATTTAAGTGGTCCATGCTATTCTTCAGATTCTGAGCTTTGAAGTGATCATTGGTAAGAGCTAAATGCTTCGTGTCAGGATGCAGCAAGTCTTCTTGATTTACAAGTGTAAGACTTCGACTACAAATTCCACCCCCAGATAGAAGAATATCCTGATAAATGATTATTCATGTAACTTGTTAGAGACATAGCTCTCAATGTGTCATATGAAAGAATACACACAATAGATGAGCAATAAAAGTAAACAACCTTTGCTTTACACATATATTTTGAAGCTATTTAACATAATTTGTTATAAGTGATGCACAAAACTACTAACTAGTTCATGACAAGGACTGACACACAGGAATTAATACCACAGAGAGTTTCATTTTATCACTTCCCATCAACTTATGGTCATCTTCCTCAGCAAAGTAAATTACGTACTGATTTACAACATGAACTTTCCAAGCTGCTGAGTGTCATTTCATCAATTCCCTAGAGGGTTCCCACATGTTTTTTGCACGGATGCCTCTAGAGTTGCCTAATCAATGGATAACAAGACACGAGACTTCATGAGGCAAAATCACTTATTACATCAGGAATTTATTTTGCTCAATTGCCTTTGACTACTAAGTTCAACAATTCCACTCCTTCATGACCATATAAAGCACAAGCAACTAAATTAATGGAAGAGAATTAATATTCAATTTCACTTATAAGGCATCCATGATATCCCTTCCATGGTCTCTAGAGATAACCAAAATCCTTATCTGACCTCAGTAACCAAAATAGCAACAATTAAAGTTCAACTTCAATTGCCCAGCGGCAAAAGCAACCCAATCATGAACTCCAACCAAATAAGAGGAAACAACAGCTGGTCAATCCTAAGGTTATCAGAAAGGGAAGTACCTTAGAATCTCTGGATTAACAAACACACAGAGGGAAGCAAAGAACTTTGACCCTGCCAACAATAATAGCTATAGCAATATAGACATCACCCAAAAGTTATACAATCCTTTCCTCCATACAAGAGGGTCATAATCCACGACATTTTGTTTCTAGACTCTACTAGACTGGGAAATTACGAGTGGAAAACTTCTTGTCTTCAAGAACCAAGGTTTACAGAGACTTGCAGCCAATCTAAAAGAAGAAACATGGCAGTGAAGGAGCTCAGATATAATGCACAAAAAGATTTTCACTGGTCTCATTGCTAGCTATTTTCACAAAAAACAAACTAAGAGGAGATGGTTTTTTGCCAAAGGAGCCCTCTTTCAACTGACTGTCTAAGCAAAGGCTTTGACTTTTAAAATTAGTTTGCCACACATGGGAATTGAATCAGTGAGTTGTTTTTTACATGCATTTGCTGCATAAGTTGTAGTGAAATTTAAATACAACATCATATCCGATACAATTGTAAAGAGACCATTTCAATCAGTGAAACCCCAAAATGCCCTTATATGTTAGAAGTGTTATGAAAATCACATTAACTCACAGATGCTATGGAAAACCTATATCATGGGGCTAACAAATCATATAAACTCATAAATGCTAGTGCAAACCTGTAGTCTTGCCTGCATATAGTTTTTAGGTGACAAAACATCATGAAGGCCATTATGCCTCTAGTTGGGTACATATGAAGCAATCCATTAGGGGAAAAGGAACTACAGTAGGGTTAGTTTATTTTAAAATTTAGTTGTAATCTGCCATCGTATTTAATAAAAGAGCAGTGAAGCTTTGTGCCAAATTTAGATTCCAGCACTCTCCAGCCAGTTGTGATGTGATATAAATGAGACACTTAGTCTTAATTTACATGCCTGATTGATAAGCACTTCACCAATATGTTCTTTTATGGGCAATCAAAACAGATTTCATATGCAAAGTAAAACTATACCAAGGTACACATACATATGCTATATATATTGGTTTAGCTTCTTCTTCTTCTTTTTGGCTTATTTGCTTATGTGGAGAATCAAAAAGTCTCACATTGGGCATTTGAAACCTTACATCTCCACAAATAAGATCTTGGGCCTCTCCACCCATTGCCAATTGGTTTTGGGTTGGATGCTTCATCTTTAATATGGTATCAGAGCAAGTTTTTTCTTCCACGTCACACAATATAATTAGTTCACGTATTTGGCTGGTCTTGCCACACGTGAGAGGCAGTTTTGATTTCAAAACATCCCACATTGGGCATTTAAAACTTTGTATCTCTACATATAAGATCATGGGCCTCTCCATCCATTGCCAATTGGTTTTGGGTTAGATGCTCCATCTTTAATAAGGTACAACTATACTTTTGCCTAGCTTATTTTTCAAACAAAATTAGCCAATAAAAATATCTATTTGATAGAGTTATACAGGAAACAATGAAGTATAATAATTCATCCAAAAAAGGGTAATTCCAACACAAAAAATAAAATATGAAAAGAAAGAAATACCTGCACAGGTTGCACATTCATGGGGTCACTCTCATGGTCAGTTTCATCAATTGGAATAGCACATGCATATTCTGCTTCCTCACAATTCATTGAATTATCTTTGTCTGAGAGTTTGCGAAATGGTTCCTCAGTCGGAGTATTCCCCGGAGCCACATCTATACTTATTCTTCCATTGCTTGGAATGGCTGAAATCGGATTTTTCTGGTGATGCTTTCCAACAACTGGCTCATCAGGTGTGCAATCCTCTTTGAGTAATCCATCATAGCCTTCCTTCTGAACATTTATATGGGATGTTGCACTTTCTATAAAATCTTTCATCACGGTAAGCTCTGCTGCAATTTTAAATTTTTCATCATTGCATTTTTGCAAAGAAGATTCAAGCTCTTGCTTTTCTTCCTTACAGCACTCAAGGCTTATAAATGAGCACTCCTTTTCAGCCGTCATCAGGTCATAAGCGCTCACTAGTTCACGCTTTTCAGCAAGTGCGGAATGCAACTCAGCTTCCAATTCCAAGATCCTTAATCCCAACTCTTCATTTCTTTTTAAGTGAGAAGCCTCAGCTTTCTTCTTATTCTCAACTTCATCAATTGCATCTTGTAATTTCCACAGCATTTCATCGGAATGTTTTTGGGAGATGGAAAGGTGGTGTTTCAATTCTTGCAGCTTGGTCTCATACTGTTCTTTGATAAATGCAATTCTCAAGGACTCTTGCATGCCAACTGGTGGTCCTTCCGGTTCTCTTTTCTCACGAACCTGGAGACACTCAGCATCAGCCTTGTCTTTAAGCTCTTTCAAATGGGTGGACAAGTTCTTAAACTCTTCTGTCTTCAAAACCTGTTCGGCAAGCCTCTGGCTAAGCTCACTACATTGCTTCCGCAGAATTATCAGTTCATCATTATATCCTTCCAGCAAGGTTATATGAGCACGCTGTTCCTCCACCTTGGCTTCAAGTACTATAGATTTGACTTCTAGTTCCTCCTTGGAGAACATCAGGTTATCAACTTCTTTTTCAGAATTCACTAATTTATGCTCCAGCCTTTCAACCTCAAGAGCATGCCGACCTTTCTCCCCATACAAAGTGGCCTTCACATTTTCAGCCCTATTCTTGTATTCCTTGAGATCAGAAGTTATAACGCTGTTTTTATCAAGAAGTACCCTGTTCTCAGCAATAGAGGTTTCTAACTCAGACTTCAAGGAGTTAAGACTTGTCAACAATCTAGCATCTTCTTCATTGGAATGGGCTTCACTAGCAAGAGAACGATCATGTACCGTCTCATCATTAAGATGCTTCTTGTGAAGCTCAGTAAGGCGCTGATCTGCAGATTGAAGTTGCTGGACAATATCCTCTATCCAGGCATCGTACTGAGTTCTTGTGAAAATGTGCCTAACAGCTATATCTATCGAAAATTCATGCATTTCAGACAGCTGAGTTTCCAGCAGAGAGCATTCTTCCCGAACACTTTTAAGGCACTCCTCAGTTTTCAACAAAAGATGGCATACTCTTGTTTTTTGTAATTCTAGATCTGATACCAGTTGCTTGAGATGGACCAGTTCAGCTTTCTGCTGATCAAAATGTATCAACTGGCATTGCTTTTCATCTAATTGGGAATTAAGTTCAAAGACTGTACTCTCTAATTTTTCTCTGGAACTTCTTTCAATATGTAACTCATCATGCAGAAATTGCAAACTTCCTTTCAAATTACCAAGCTCCAATGCAAGCTTGGCAGATTCCTCAGTTTTATCCTGTAAAGAAACTATCAAAACATCTTTTTCTTCCTCTAATGCTGCTATGCTCAACTTACACTTTCCAAGGTCGTCAGTTACAGTCTCTAATGCCAAGATTTCTTGAGAAAGATCCTTGTTTTTAGATGTAAGTTTTTGCAGCTCAGCTTCCATACAATCTAGATCAGATAAAAGTTCTCTGTGCTGCTGTGCATATCTTTCATCAGCTTCAGAGCTAACCTTGAGTCTATTAGCAGTAGCCTCAATATCTAATTGAAACTTCTGCAGAAGGGAATTAGACACGTCTAGTTTATTCATGACAGCCTGTACATCATGTTCAAACTTCTGTTTCATGATCAAATTATCTGATTCTGCTGTTCTTAGGGACACTTGAGCCAAATCTCTTTCATTCAGTAGATCTTTATTCTCATCCATGAGTTGGAGAATCTTTTTAAATGCATTACAATGAAACTCTTCTAATTGCAGCACAACACCTGCTAAGTCCTTTGACTCCAAATCCTGACAGAAGGATTCGCTCCAGAGAGACAGTCCACCATACTTTTTGTCATAAGATGCCAACAAATTCCACAACTTATCTTGCAGAAAGTTGATAGTATTCTGTTGATTCTCCTTCTCAGAAGTCAGCTCATCAAATTCAGTTCTGACCGCTTTCAACTCTTCCTGAAAAACAGAAATATCATTTTGAAGATTGCCATTTTCTTGGGTTTTTTTAATCAACAAATTTTCCAACACCATTTTTTCTGCAGTGCAGGCCTCGTACTTTCTCTCAAAACTTCTGTATTCTGTCATCAAGGCTTCCCATTTAGTAATCTTTTGGTTGAGAAGATGATTTTCATGGGTAACAGTTTCCAAATTTGATTCTAAAATTTGGTTGTGCAGAGCCAAGTCATTGCATTTGGAAATGCAAGTGGCCTTGTAATCATTAAGGGAATGAACATCATCTGTAGCAGCCTGCAGCCTAAGTATCAATAACTCCTTGGACTCAGTTGAAAGCTCCAGCTGCTGTGTAAGTTCTTCCATTTTCTCTTTCATGAGTCTAAATTCAGAACTCGCTTCAAGCAAACTCTCCTGCAAGGTTTTTGAAAAAACATCCAAGTATACATTCACCAAATGCATTTCACAGACTTCTTCTTCAACCTTTTGATAAATCCCTTCCTGCAAGGAAAGCGATCTTTTCAAGTCCTCTAAAAGAACATCTCCACCCACGTTCTGTTTCTTTTCCCCTGTATAGCTATGCTGAAGCAAGAGTTTAGCAGCAACAAACTCCTCTGAATCCAATTTCTGGTTCTGCACCATTTCAGGGTACCCTTGAATGATTGGTTCCGGAGAATCTGCAAAAGCTTGCCTGATCAGGTTCTCATTAGTCTCAAACATAGACAGAACCTGGAGAGAAAGTATTTCAAGGTCCTTCTGTAACTGGTTCACAGCAATGGAATAATTCAAGCGTGCCCTCTTGAGTGCTGCTTCTGCAGTAATAGCTCTTCTTTCAACCTCCTTATTGTGAGATTCCAAACCATGCTTGTCTTCAACAAGTCTTATTAGCTTCTCATTCATGTCTTGGTGCATCGTGTCCATCTCTGCCTTAGTGGAAGAAATGGTGTACATGCAAGTAGAATGCTCATTTCTGAGACTTTGCAACTCTCCCATCATCTGCCGTTGAGTTTCCTCAAGTTCCTGAACAAGAGCTTCATAGTAGCACTCCATCTGGTCCATTTTCCTGGCGAGGCTTTCCCGTTCAGCTTTTGACTCATTTAACTCCCTTAGAACTTCAAAGAATTTTCCTTTCAATACATTTGTAGCATCAACAGAATCAGATTCGTGAGACACCAGGCTAGGAATTTTAAGATAATGAAGCATGCCTTCTGGTTCATACAAATCTGCATCAAACCCAGTTCTTGGTACAACTAGCTCACTTCTATGTAAGTTCATTTCTCCAATCTCCTTTACACTTGTCAAGTTGGGCCCTGAAATTGTCTGTCCAGTTCCATGTTTGAGATCCTGCAGAAGACCAAGCAATGCCTCTAAGTCTGAATGCAGGAACCTCACATCTTCTTCCTGGAATCCAAAGCATGCCTTGTTTTGAAGCTCTCTTATCTTATCCTCCACTAATAAAAGCCCCTGGTCTGTCTCAATAGATTCTCTGCTGGTAAATGGAGGGCTTAATTTGGAATTTTTTAGCTTTTCAAGATCATCTTTGAACTTTGAACACTCTGATTTCAGTACAGAAACCTCCTTTACCAGTTCTTCTCCTGAAGCAATCTCAGCAGCAAGTTGCTGGGAAAAATTTTGCGCTTCAACACCTATTTCATCAGCATGACTTTGTAATGAGCTTACCTCCAGCTTTAGCTCAAGAATAGACGACTCAGCCGCTTCCAAGCTCCCTCTAAGTCTACTATTCTCTTCGTAGGCAATTGCCAAGTCATTATCAGCAGAATAGTCAGAACTCCAGCCATGAACCCAGTCACTGGTCCCTTGAGCCAAAAACCTATTATCAGAAGAATCCCCTTTCCCTGGCTGAGGACTTTGACTTAAGGAGAGTCCACCCAGATCACCTGAAATTGTACTCTTAATGCTGTCAATCTCATTTGGGCTGGACACCTCGTGCTTCTCGGCATATAAACTTTCTGAAGTATTGGATGAGCCATCAAACCCAACAATTGAGTCTGCATACTCTTCATTCAGCCCCACCTCTTCTTCAAGCGAAGGGAGCTCTTTAGATTCTTTTTTGAATCTAACTCTTGCATTAACCTATGAAAAATCAAAGAGCAAAACAAGCTTGTTGATCATACAGAAAATACTTGAGCCAGCAACAGGGCTTTGAATATGACTTCTAAATAGTATTATTTCATATTTGAAATTTTGACATTCAAATTAGCATCCCCCAAACTACAAACAAAATAAAACAAAACAAAAAAAAATTCCGTTAGAATATCACTAGTAAGAAAACTAATAACAGATTGTATGATTATTTACAGGACGGTCAATTTCCTCTGTAACTTGTCTCCATCTTCTAGTCAGTGCCTTCAAAAAGAGACATGAGATTATGATAATACCATTCCATGACTTCTCTACCAGTACTTTGGAGCTTGTGTTCTAGAGGGAGAAATTATGTTCATGTATGTGCTCCTCAATTTATGTCAGCCAAGATAGCAGAGGTGATGATCATTCCAACATTGAATGGACCGATCAATTTAAGATAGCCTAATTTCACCAGGAGCACTGGCCGTGCCATTGTGGGGTAGATAGGTAGTGAAAGAATTATAGCAATCATATTTTCGGGCACTTGTGATGAATAAACACTTTTGGCAATACTTCTGTCTGTGTTAATGGTTTCAAAGCTCAACTTTCTCCAATAACATCTTCTCATTTACTTAAGTCAACTGGTGGCATGATCTTGCAAGGATAAGTATCTGTGAAAAGTTTTTGGGGAGATAGAAACTTGTAAGTTCCAAATTTTACCTTTTATCTTTCCATTCTCCTCTATCCATGATTGCTAATCAGAAACTAGAGAGTGAGATTAAGAGTGATTTTCACAGATGTGTTTCCTATTGTCTTTCATCTAAAGGGATTTACTATTTCTGTCAGATTGCTGGACTCTTCTAGATCATTACTTGATCATGCAGGCATCATTGCCCAGACAGGAATGCCTAGTTGAAAATTCATTGGGGGATTTGGGTGTTAGTAAATAAGCACATGATACACTGGAACTAGCAGCAACTAGAGAACTTGTAAAACCACATTACCTAAGAAGTTCAACACGTTTGCTTCAAAATTTTGAAAACAATATCAAAATTGATGGATGTGGTTTAGAGAAAATGGATTTATATTTCAAGTGAAATAAATAATGCCTCCAGGCTAGTTTGAAGTTGAACTTTTTTAGTGCGGAATTATTTTAATTGTTTAGCAATTATAGAACCACATTAAAGAGGCTCAATTGCCTTTTTTTTTTTTTTTTTTTTCTAAAGAAGCATGGATCGCCTTGCAGAGTAATTTTATTCATGTCACACTAAAAAAATCCTAGATTGCATAAATCAGGATACAAATGTCATTGTTAAGAAAGAAAAGGAGTATTCTGTAAGAAAGAGAAAATATAAGCAATGGTTTATGAATAGATTAAATGTGGATAAATACAAAGCAACAAGAAAATGATCAAACCTTATCAATCTGATCATTGACAGTCTCTGCAGAAGATGAAACTTTTCTACCAGCAGATTCATAATGACTATTTTGGTCAGAGGTTGTCTCCAGACCCCTCTCTCTCAGTTCCCTCTGTTGCTCAAACTCTCTGAAAGCAAGCACATAGAAATGAATGGATTGAAACTATCTAAAGCATGAAGCATACATGTCTAATTGCAGTACCTGAAACCAGTTTTAGAAGTAAGCAGCTGTACAGTGACCTGCATTGAATAACAAAACCAATAAAACATTATTAGGAAAAACACTACATCTCTGGGAAACACTTCGCAGCAACTAGCTAGAGTAAGTCGGTGTTACTAGAAACTACATAGAAACATACTAGTTGCCATTTGGATATGACATAGTGGGCAGAGAATTAATGAAATACTTTGCCCAAGATAGTATTGTGCCAGAGAAAACATAAAATTCAGAAATCCTCACATGTAAGGTAGCTCCAGAGTCACATCCATGAAGAGGCAGTGCAACATCAGAAGGCTTTAAGGCATCAGCATAATCAGCAAGGTTGATGTTAGCCTCACCAAGGATGCTGGAACGTGAAGAACCCTGATGTCAATGAGATTTAGGCCAAATATAGTGTCAATCTCAGTTATAACAAGACTATATCTAGAGCTATTGCACTTATCAATAAGAAAAGATTTTAAAAAATAAAAATGGAAGAAGAAGAAGAAGAAGAGAAAGATAATAAATAGAACAAACAAGGGTAACATATATAATTCAAATTTCGATTACATAACAGAATGTATCATTTAAGGTAAGAATATAGGAGGAATATTACCATTGCCACCACAAGTTTATAGAGCTTCTCATCATATTGTTTTGTTTTGATGTCTTGAAGAAGCCTGGTCGTTTCATAAATAGGATCTGCCCATTTGCATGTCCCATTTCTCACATTTGATTTGGTTGTCTTTGCTGTTGCCTTTCCAGAATCGGCAGGAATGAAACATATAAACAGCTTATCCCATCCAGTTTGTGGAATCTAGATCATTGAGAGAAAAATATAACATTCAATGCATATATAACAACAACCAGATGGATAAAAAAATTCACATTATCAGAATACATGGTAGAAGCACTTTTGCCCCACTGTCACAACAAGCTAAATATAAACATCTAAAAGAACTTTGTACCAATCTTAAGCCACTTAAATATTCTCAACAACAATTTGGGCTTCATTCACAAGTTCTGATACTTCTTTCAATACCAAATACAGAATAGAAAGCAAGAACAAAAGCTTTAGGCCTTCCCACGCCCATCAACCTAGTTCTTGGAAATGGCACTCACAAACAATCATATGCCAACTAAAGTTAAGTAACTCAAAGTTTGTACTCATCATTGATAGATTTGTTATTGTGCAGTACATAAAATGTCTGCCGATCATTGCATGGGTAGGGTTTTCCATAAACTTTGTCTTGCAATTGCATTCAAATTTTTAAATTTATTTAGGTTTTTAAATATTTATGAAATTTACAGTGTTCTTCAATACTGCATTGTCCTATGCTGAGATTGTTAAGAAGCTAATGTGCCTAATAGGCTAATACCAGGATGATCGACACCGGTCTAATTTACTTCAGTATGACTGCTGATTTCCTAAAAGGCATGAAACCAAACACAGGTGACAGATTTCAAGTGCAGGTATGTGATCAAACTTGAATTTTTCACCATCGTCTGAAATCAAAATTTTCAAGCTCTCGACATATAGAATATTCCTCAAGTGTAGAAGACCTCTAACCATATTGCATTTGATTTTCTTTTTGTCTTTTTTCTAATGCTGTCTGTTTGGTTTTTTTTTTGGTGGGAATTGGGGGGGGGGGGGTGGGGGGGTTGACTTTTAGAAAATTCCTCAACTGTAGAACTATTTTGCATTTGATTCTCCTTTCTTTTTTTCCTAATGTTGTAAGTATTTAAGTGGTGAAATTCTAATGTATAACATAAATCAACCAGAAGCATACATTAGATCTCCAAGGAGATCAATAAGGAATTCAACAAAGAAATTGACATAGTAAGATTATGGCTATGTCTTGCAGTTGCTCAAATTTCAATAACATTACAGGAAAACTTACATGTGTAGCATGGAATTGTAGCCGGAAGACCACTTTTACTTTTGTCTTCTCAAGCTTCCACTTTGAAATCCTCGACATTACTGGAAAATCAATCGATCATTGGCTGCATAAATCAAGGTTCCTCTTCATTCTATCAACCATTTATTCTAAATCAACATTACATGGTTGTATTATTTCTACAATAAATGAACTGATAACAATACATAAAAAGCAGATCTGCAAAGATGAATTGCTGTCTGCTGGATGACAAATACCAATACCCTCATCTAACTAAAAAGTCGAAATTGTATATGCCATGAAATTCCCCACTCCAAAATTCAAATTAGAATTCCTAACTCATCACAAATAGTTGTTTAAGCCACTTTCATTTAGTGATAATTACTAAAAAAACACACTAATTGACAAGCTCCAATATGTATATTTTTATTTGTGTTAATAAACAAGTTCATATACAAATGTTTAATCTTCATGAAATTTTACCTTCAAATTTTATTAAGAAAAAAGGTATAGCATTGAGATCTTCAAACTCCCTGGGCAAGACAGAGCCAAAATCCACAATTAAAAAATCTATTAAGAAACTTTGTCAAAATGCAAGATTTACATCACAAAACACTAATTACACCGTTTGGTTCTGAGAAAATGTAAGTTAAAAGAATGGAATTATAACTCTGAAACCTTGAGTGTAATCCTAATCCATTAGAAATCACAAAATGTAGATAGTCCACTCAACTGGACCTACTAACACTACTACAAAAACGTGGTCTTAGCTGAGTTGACCTCACCACCATTTTGATTTTGTTTTCCATCTCTTTCCTCCATTTTCTCAGTAACCAAACAGAAACCAAAAAAAAAAACCAATCTAGAAAGAAAAACAAAAGCTAATTCCAGCACATACCTTGTTGAACCAGTCACAAAACTTTCCCAAAACGCCAAACCCAGATACAATCCCAAATGCCCACTTCAAAAAAACAAAGATTTACGGATCCAACTCCTATAAAACACAGTAAATTTAGCTCCTTTTTCACTTTGGGATAAAAAAGAAAAAGAAAAAAAAAAAGTTGAAACAATGCCAAAAGAGTGACACAGTAGAAGAGAATCCAAGCCAAATTCCAAGCTAAATTTGGAAAAAAAGGAAGAAAGAAAAAAATGCAGCTTCAAAAAAGTATAATGTGAAAGCTAAAAAAGCTTGGCTCCTATTGTTATTCAACCAGACGTCAAAAAAAGATTTATCATTTACCAGATTTGACACGTTGAAATTATAGAACAAAGAAAACGCCAAAACAATGCACAACAGTCATATTAAATTTGTAGTTGAGGTTTTTTTGAATTTGACACCCAGGTGCTGTGAAATGAACAGAGAAAAAGAGAGAGTGAGGGCAGTAATAAATGTTGACATTTAAACCACCAAAATTTCAAAATAATAATTTATTTATTTCCAGTTGGGATTAATTAATAAAATAATGTGGTGCAAGTGAGACTGAGAGGGTACCTTAGCTGGAGATCTGTAGGTGCTTAGAGTGGAAGATAGAGCAGGGAATCTTTTCAGTGAAGCTTCTGACTTTCTCTGAGCTTTTGAGGCTGTGTTTGTGTTGTTGAGAGTGTTGTGTGTTTGTTTTTGTTTATGTTTTTGTTGTCTTGTGAGAGGGGATACATGGAAGAAAGAGAAAAAAAAGAGAGATGGCGTAAATAAGTGGTAAATAAAAGTAAAGGAAGAGTAGAGGGTAATCGCCATTAATATGGTGAAGTGGAGCTTGGGATTTAGATGAAATATCAACCTCAGAAACCCGCCAAAGCTTTCTTGTGTCTATTAATTCTTTAATTTTTTATTAATTACATTATTAAGTGGGGTTCATTTTTTGGGTTTTTACTGTTCTTGGCTTTTTTTACTGAAATGTTTGTGGGTTTTTTTTTACTCATTTTGTAAAGACTGGTTGGTTTTCTTTTCTTTTTTCTCTTTGACTCTGTGTGTGTGTTTCCTTGTTTTACGGGTGGCTAATGATTGAACATGTTGGGTTTGTAATAGTTCGATTTATTAGCTTCATGGTAATTTATTAGTAACAAACAATAAATGAAAAAAAAAAAATTAAATAAAATTCCTTTGTTTCGTTTTATTTTTTTATGTTTGTAATTTTTATTTATTTATAGGTTCTAACCTTAAGATCAAAGGGAAAATAGAATAGGTGAATTTGCAAGTTGCAACTAATAAATATGTAATTTTAGGGGAAAGATGCTTGTAGTTGTACGTTTTGTTCAATTTACATATAGTCAAAATTGTACAAATCTGAAACATATCCAACTCGTCACGTTATAGGCAAATTATTGCACTAAAGATCTTTGCGTACTTTCTTCTTTCTCAATTAAACAGCACAAATATTTCAATGTGAAATTATAAGAACTCTATTACATTATATGAGAAGTATGAAATTATATAATAATAACTCAATTAGTTACTGTCATCAAAAAATTTACAATAAAATTAATAATTTATATAAACTAGTGTCTAAATCATGTTGTATCATATATAATATAATAAAAATTGTGTCTTACACATTATGGTCACACTAAGTGAATGTCTTCTCTTTTTCTTTCTTTTTTTTCCTTCTTGAATAACGTAGTGCACTATAATTACATTAAAATAATTAACATAGCTACTCTTAGTTATAATCTATTGGCAAGGTTGTAATAGGTTTAAAAATTCTACTCCAATTGAAATCCTACTAATAAGAGTTTCATTTAACAAAAGTTTCATTATTTACTTATATTATTTTAATAATCTTACATCTTTTTTGTTATTAATAAAAGTTGGATCTTGCACAATGTGGCTAAATGTAAGTATTACTCTATTCCAAAGTTTAAAGGAAAAAAATACACTTCGATTTAAACTAAGTTATCAAATGTTTTAGGAAATTTAAAAGAAGTTTCATTATTTATTTTAAATTTTTAAACTATTATTATATTTGGCTTTTGATGAGGAACATAATGTTACGCAATGTGCAATCGTGATGTAACTTAAAGTAATTTTTATTCTTATATTTTTGCTATTATTTCATTATTCAGCTTTAATTATATTTATTATTGAAATATATTTTTCTAGTTTAACTATTAAACTATGCATCACAAAGGCATAATGCTATTATATAGAATATTTGAGGGAAAAAAAAAGAGAGAGAGAGGCAAGCTTTAGAATAGTGGACAAAAGGTAGAAAGACATTAATTTTCTTATTTAATTACTATTTGAAATTAGTGATTTTTGTAATGGCACTTTCTTATTTTTCATTCTTTTTACCATACACAATTTAATGAATATGAAAGATTTAATCTTTTTATGGTTTAGAAAAAGACTACCCCTATTCTACAATTTGTATGTCTTTGTCAGAGACATTCCAAAAAAGTTCATGAATTTATAACATGATATTGATATGCCACAATTTTAAACTCGCAGGACACAATCTTTTTTAAATCACTAATTACATAACAGAGTCAACATTAACGACATATTATTAATGTCTGTTAGGTATAGTTTATAAGTTTGCTTATCTTTTAAGTCAGTTATTTAAATCTCTTTTCTTTTTTTCTTTTTTCTTTTTTTTGGATAAATTGTACATTAAAAAAAAAAAAAAAAAAAAGACTAAATTGTAATTTGTGCTTTTAAAGTTTGAAATGATTTTGATTTTATCCCCTAAAGTTTCAAATTTTTTACTCGTATTCCTAATGTTAGTAGAGTTTAGAAAAAGACTCTTCTGTCCATGTCCATTAATGACTCATTTCAAAAAGAAGTGATTTTGATTTATGCAAAACTACTTCATTTTGTCCATATCAATAATTCTTTTTTTTTTAAGAATAAATTACAATTGCACCCTTAAAATTTTAGATAATTTTTATTTTTCCCCATAAAGTTTCAAAATTTGGATTTTTACCGTTAACGTTTGGAATTAAAACTATTTCGCTTTGAACTTAGTTGACATTTAACGATCACTTCATTAATAGATATAGAAGGAATGACAATCTTCCAAACGCCACCTAACATTAGGGGTATGGATCTAAATTTTAAAACTTTAGGAGGCAAAATCAAAATTTCCCAAACTTTAGTGGTGCAAATTGGAATTAATCAAAATAATAATATGAACTTTTTTTTATAAATAATATATTATATATATATATGACACTTAAACAGTGTTTCTACTTCTTATGGAATATCAACAAAATATTTAATAATTATAGCAATATATTGTCCTCACTTAGGTACAAACAATGCAATTCCGAAAGAATTTGATGTTGTTGTTGTCTTAGGCAATAGTAAGAGGTTTGATTGAAGCATGCATCCTGGCTCGAGTGGTACTTCCGGCTAGCTCTCCTTTATGGGAGAGAGTTTAGATTCGATCCAGGGCCTTGTTTGTTCCCTTACTTAACTTGTAGCAACAACAAAAAAAGTAAGAATTTTGTGTGGTCCTTACAGATAAACTTACTAATAATAGTTCAAAGAAACTAGCAAACAAAACACATAAGCATGGTCCAGGCAGTAAGAAAGGAAGAAAAGTACTACAAATCTATATCCATATGACTAATTGACTATATAGTATATACATGATCTCAAACCTATACGATGGTCCGGGCTTGCTTTTGGTCAGAATGTTAAGTTAATACAAACAACTTTAGGAACAATATAAGGGATGTATATTGTATAGGCATATAGCATAGCTAGTTAGATTCTGCCTCCTCAATAAGCCATCCTAATAAAGGATACTGTAGCAAACAAATAGACAATGGGGGTGGTGCCAAAGACATATATAGAGCAAGTCTTTGTTGCATTACTGATCTAATGAGAGAATGCCTTGAATTTGGGCATGGAATGGGCATTGTGGGGTCTCCTTCAGTGGTCTCAATGGGCACGGTGCACATGGGTTCGGTAGCATAGGTGAGCTACGTTTGAAAATCTAGTCAGAGTAGGCATGATAGCGTTGTTACTCACCGTAGAAAAATGTTCATAGAAAATGCATGATAGTGTGTCACACTCACATCACAGCTAAGCTTGTATCCCTTTTATCACGTGCATATTTGGGCTTCACGTGCGTCAAGAGTGCCATCTTTATGTTAACATGATTTGTGAGTTAACGATGACAATGGTAAATCACTAAAGTGAAAAGGCAGTTCTTTTTAGTAATGAACAAAAAGAGCAATGTGTCATAAATAAAACTCATCAACATGTGATTTGATGTTACATAAGATTAAAAAGTCTTTTGGGTCCTACACTTGCCTAACCAAATATTAGCAAACATAAAAGTCAATTTGATAAGACCATCATTCAACATTTCACTTTGTGATCGTCCAAACTTAAAATTAATGTCTTAATGATGCTCATGAACCAATTCACCATAGCAACAATGTGGCCAGAGATGGTAGACGTTGTTATAACAATCTGGGGCTGATGGTGATGGGACTCTCCTACTCCCAAATGCTGTTTACAGCAATTTCCTGTTTACAAGTTTAATTACAATGGGAATTTACAACACTCCTTCCTTCTTGGCTATAAAAAGAGCCTAAACAATTTACTACACTTGTTCCTTATGAGTTATGCCAAAAAAAAAATATGTTACTTATGTCAGTTATGTGTTCCTTTTGAATAAACATATTTATTGTTACAAAACACAAAATTACAAATTTTATGGACTCAACCCATCATTTAAAGATAAACTCACTTTTTGTTCACCTTAAGCAAATAAACTATCAACAAATAAGCTTAACCAAAGACGCATTAAATAAGCTACTTGGGTATTCGACCCAGTGGTAATCCTCCTTTCCAAAAAGCTCTACCCCTCTATGAGGGTGTGAGTTCGATCCCCGCGATCTTCAAAATATACGTGTGTGTGAGTTTAAATTAGAATTTTTATCATATAAAAAAAAAAAAAAAAAAATTAAATAATGTGAGTTTAGATAACTTCTTTCTTGAACCTTTTAATTTGTTTGTTTATATAATTAAAGTTTTTAGAGTCTTTTTTTTTTTTTTTAGATACAATTAAACTTTGAACAAATAAACTCAACAAAATGCTAATCTAAACACACATTATGATACAAAATAAAAGCACACATCTTTTTTTTTCTCTGAAATACTTTATTGATGCAATAAAAGACTAGGAGATCGGGACATTTATAGTCTCTTTGAGAACCTTATGGAGAAGAGAAGAGATGGGTGGAAAGTTGGCCCAAACAGCAATAATTATGGGCCAAAAGTTAAAGCTTCATCATTCCCCCAACCCATGAAGCTCGGCCAGAATGTGTTTTCCTCTCAAAAACTAAAGTTAAAGCCAAATCTAAACTAATAAGCTTTTATAATTCGATGGCTAAATTGCATAATCACCTCTTGGGTTTGGGTTATTTGCAAACTGATTCTTAGGGTTTCAATTTTGCAATATAACCACCTAGGGTTTTTAAATTGGTGAAATTGATCTCTCTAAGTACATTTTTTGTCAATTTTGCTAACAAAAATTTGTCACATGCATTGCACTTAGGTTTATAGTAATGAATTTCTTATTATAAAGTGGTCACATGAAATGCACGTAACAAATTTCTACTAGCAAAATCGATAAAAAATATACTTAGAGGGATCAATTTCACCAATTTAAAAACCTCAAGTGGTTATATTTCAGAATCAAAACCACAAGGATCAGTTTGTAAGTATAACTGACCCAAACCACGGGGTGATTATGTAATTTGGCCTAATTCCATCTACAAGACTACAATTCTACTTTAATCCATGAGGGAAAGCTGGTGGCATTTACCTTAGCCTTAACAACTCAGGGGACTTGAGAGATACACGGCTACTAATTGGATGAATCGGCACGCATTCCTGTACCGCACGTTTTTAAGCTGGCAAATCAATGACTTTTTAGCACACATCTTATTTGTAAAAGGAAAATTGTAATATTGTAATAGCCGCCAGTCTTTCTAAAAAAGGGTCTTTCAATGTAATTTGGCCTAATTTCCTTTGCGTGGTTTACAATTACTGAAAGGAACTAGTCACTAATAGGTTTAGTGCCCCGGAAAGTTCCACAAAAAATAATTTTACATGATGCATATTTTATTAATATACATTTCACACAATTTAATTCGATAAGTGATTGGATTAATTTTGCCCGCAATGAAGCTATTGGCTACACATGGCGGTGTACGAAATATGATCGAAAAAGTGGGGTTTGTCGATCTCAAGACGAGAGACTTTAATTAAATATGCATCATGTATATTTAATTCGATAAGTGATTGGGTTAATTTTGCCCGTGGCGAAGCTATTGGCTACACATGGCGGTATATGAAATACGATAAAAAAAGTGGGGTTTGTCAATCTCAAGACGAGAGACTTTAATTAAATATGCATCATGTATATTTAATTCGATAAGTAATTAGGTTAAATCGGTGCTTCATCTATAGCTATGTTGAAGGTACTAAAAAAGGAGGAGAAAAATTTCATATTGTTTGCAACAATTTTCTTCAACATAATATGGATGACCAAAAACTGTATCATGAGATAAAGTGAAAGAGAAGTTCTCAACCCCATACTTTTGAGTAGACAAATAAATAAAATATATCGTGATCATATATTGTCTTGGGATTGTGTTGGTGTAGAGATGCTGAGATCAAGCTTGTGAAACCCTCAGTTCTCTCTTTTTGTGAATGTGAATTTTAACGCAGTTATTAGTGAGGAGAAAGCTTGCTTAGCTACGGTAGGCAAAAACCATAAATAATAATAATAATAATAATATTAAGGTTATCTTTATATGAACACAAATGACATAAGGCCAAGACCTCTAAAGGCAAAAGTTAAGGCTGCCCAACATACTTGAGGATTGAGGAGACGCTCTTATTGTTATTACCCCTTTAAGAGGAATGATGTTGCTCCATAGTGAGCAATCAATCATATTATTCATGAAACCAAATTGATTTTGAACTCTTTCTTGGTTGGCTTATAATTCATACTTTTAGGGAGATTAATTTTGTGACCCAAAATATAAGTGTTTTTTTTTTGGGCCGCCTAGGGGGGTCTATTCCATCTCATATGTGCGTGATTTTTGCCTAGTGCCACAGGATAGAGATTGCCCTAGTGCCCACCTTTGTAAATCATTTTTCTTTTGTTCATTTATAAAATATTTCTCTTTATTTTAATTTAAAATATATATATGTTGCAAAGAAATATAATGGTGATGGTTTGTCGTGTTTAAGCCGGTTTGTAGGAAAAATTAGCACAAATAATTATATACAAGATCCAATCAACAAAAAGAAGATTTTGATCATATATGTTCCTTGCTGTGATTGAGGTTCAATTCATCTATCCACATTTGGATGATTATAATGAATATTTGGGAGGTGTGGAATAACTCTGGATGCTGATTAGTTCCATAGTGTAGTTGAAAGAAACAAAAAGTAAGAGCTCATTAAATTAGGACAAAAAGAAAAATATCTTGATAAATAGCAATAAGATATAAAATAAAAATTGATACTTTTATTTATTTATTTATTTTTGCTGAATAATATTTCATTGAAAGAAAAAAAATAAAACACCACACGGACCTGTATGTGTCCACTTATGGGAGGAGGCCCAAAGACCAAAGCCGAAGCAGTCTCATCTCCTGTCCATGTATGTGTCCACTTATTTCTAATTTTCAAATTTAATCTTTCTTTAAATAAAAAGAAATTGTGATGTAACAATATATTGGAAAATAAGTACCAGTCACATTAATTGGTAAAATCTCTAAAATCTTGTACATATGGTAAAGACAATTTTACTACAAATTTTGTAATAAACATGACCTTTTCAACAAAGCTGAAAAACAAAACTTTCAAATGCTAAGATGAAAATGAATACAATCAAGTTACATTGTAGATCATCATGCTATAACCGGACAATGCTAATTTGGACAGCACAACCCAGTAGCAAATGTGTAATGCAACTATCAATCTTTATAATCCCACGTTTCCACTTCTTTTCTTGGAGAACCCATTATCTGAGAACTGCTTGGATGAATTTTCTTGAATGCCCAGATGAAACATCCACTGGTTTTTTTCTCTTTGAACTCAATCTCATCCATGTTGGCTCTTTCTTCCTCTTTCATTATCTTCATTTTCTCCTTGTGGAGCTTTTTCAACACATAAATTTCAGCAAGACCATATCCCGCTGCCATTGCCTTAAAGAATGATACTTCGATGCCAAAGTTGTGACTACAATAGATTGAGAGAGTTTGAGACTATTGAGTTGTTCAATTGGTTGGTATGGTTTATTGTGAGGCCTTGAGAGGGAGATTTATAGGCATTTGAATCTACTTGGGGAGCAAGGAAACATCCATTAATGAATAATTCTAGTCCTAGTGTTGACTGTTTGGTGGCGGCATTGAGGTATGCAGGCAAAGACAAATTGAGGTGGGGAATGCTTGGGCCAATGCTTTTGGTTGAAAGGTTAATGTTGTCTTGGTGACCAAGGAAGCAACGAGTTACAATACAACAAAGACATTTTGATAGTCAGCATGTAACGTGCTATGCAAAAATGTGTTGAATATCCATTTGGCATTTGAATAAAAAAATATAAATTTTGTATGTAGGGGATGTCAGCAATGAGGTAATAAGATTTTAAAGTATTGCTTTTGCACTACATGCTTTTTTTTATATGATAATCAATGACGAATACTGACTGTGACCTTGGTAACCATACACTAATAGCCAAACAAAAGACTTAAAGCCTGTCTGATTGTAACAGTATGTATTGAAATTGAACCGAATTTTCTAATGAAAAGTAAAGAAAGTGCGTCGAAGACTAAAGAAGAAAAAATCATGACATATGGCACTCTCATCTCTCCTGACATATTTGGTTCTCCATTTGATTATTTCATTCAAGAAATAAGAAGTAGAAACTAGAAATATCAAATATGGCAACTATGAAGTTTTAAGTTTTAATTATGATATTTTGAACAAAAGATTGATACTTAATCATATAGTTTAATATTTGAATCACTCTAAAATACACATATATCAATATTTTATTTTGTTATAGAGTAATTAGCATAGAATCTAAGCTCACCACACTATTGCAAACTCTTTTGCATAAAGCCTTGTCATAAAGTTATTGGCAGCTTTATGGTTTTCAATTTCATTGTAGGAACATGAATATTTGTATCTAGATACTAGATGATCAATCTAATTTTGATTTTTAAACTTAGGTATAGCAATTAAAGCATAATGTTATCAGTAGCTTGAATTAGTGGTTGAAAAAAAAAAAAGGGAAACATCAATAAATATCACAAGAGAAATAAAACCAAGAAAGTTAAATTAAAGGGATAAATTAATTATCACGAGTAAGAAAAGAATATACAAGTGACACTTAAAAGGTTCATTTAATTGAGGATTTAATTTATCTTTCAAGGGTCTACGATGCCATCTTTAGTATATAAATTTGTATTTTTTTTCATACTGCATTGATTAACCTCTAAAATAGGAGGGAATGTATGCAGATGGTGATTTATTAGTACTTAAATGATCTTGGAGGTCAAATATTTTTTTTAGGTTGAGTTTGGACTAGGCTAATGATTATGTTTTTTCTTTTAGGGGTAAATATGTGTGTCCTGTCCCCAAAAACTTTTAATTATAAGTTTTTGGATGGAAAGCCCACATATAACCTGTTGGGTCATATGGACCAACCCAAGCCTTATCCAGTCATGAATGGGCTAAAAAAAGGATACTAAACCAAACAGTTCATTAACATGGATAGAAAAAACGAGACTAGTCACATTGTTCCAATCAATTTCTGAATAAAAAATTGTAACTGCTTTAGAATTAGTCTCATTGTTGTAGCATACAAACAAAATTCAGAAATTAAGGTAATTTCCCGTATTACATTGACTAATTCTCAAGCAATTACATGGTATTAAGTTTAAAATATTATCGCAGAAAGTACCCTTCCTAATAGTAAATTCTTAAATGGAAACCACCAAGATAATTTCCAAGTCATACGTTCCATTATGCAATAGAGTCCATTCAAAGCACTGTGACCACAGTTTTCTTTTTGAAGAAAACGAAAGCAATTTACTAATTTGATTTGGGGGATTATACCATTTTATTCAACTTATAAGCGTTTTCATTTATAAAGATTTTTCAGCCTCCTTGAAGCTTCCAATATACATTCTCTATGTCCAAATGCACTGATTCTAACATATCCTTCGCCACAAGGACCAAATCCTCTACCTGGAACTGTCACTATGTGTGTTTTCTCAAGAATTTCATTGAATACATCCCAAGAACTCATTCCCGGAAAATGTACCCACACATAAGGAGCATTTTTTCCACCATACACCTTCAACCCAAGAGATGCAAATGCATCAACAATTATTTCAGCGTTTCCCATGTAGTAATCAACCACAGTAGATAAGGCCTGAAACAAAAAATTAAAAATGAAATTTATCAACTTCATTATAATTATCTTCCTAGAGAAATTCAATTAGTCAAGAGAAGCACGGTTAATGACCAAATTTGGTATTAATTTTTTCAAGACACATTCAAAGAATTTCATATGTTAAATTGTAGATTACTTCTAATTGGAACATATTTCATAATCAAACTTCAAACAAGTTTACAAGAAAAATACATGCAATATTGGATAAGGAGGATTAAAACTAACCCGATAACCTTCTGTGGAAAGGCATGCTAGCCCTCCAGCTTGAGCAACACTTGATGCACCATTGAAACAAGTGCACACAATGCGATTATAATCCTTCATGACTGGAAATCCATTCGAGTACAAAAGCTCTTCAGGGACCACTGTCCAACCAAGTCGAACTCCAGTGAAGCCAGCAAATTTGGAGAATGACGAAATTTCAATAGCAACCTATATGCACAAATGGCCCAAATAGTTAATTAACATTAATAATTAAGGTTCATGTAAAATATAGAATTAGGAATAGTTGTTATTATTAACTATAACATGATTCATACAAGTGACAAACCTCTTTGGCTCCAGGAATTTCATAGATTGATGTTGGGCTATCATCTGTTACATACGCAGCATAGGCGGAGTCATAAATGATTATTGATCCATTTGCCTTAGCAAAATCCACAAGTTGCTGTAATTGCTGCCTTGATGCGGCATAACCAGTTGGATTGTTTGGAGAGCAAAAGAAAATGATATCTGTCCTTGAAGTAGTTGATAAGTCTGGAAATAAATTGTTCTCAGGCCCACATTTCATGTACACAATATTATCATACGTCCTTGTTTCCGATTGGAAGTTGCCAGCTTGACCAACAATAACACTAGAATCTATATAAGCCTGTTCCAATCACAGTCCATGTCCATCAATATGGAGTCCCAAAACACAAAAATGTTTGAGAGGAAATACAGATAGCTAGATCGAGATCCGATGCTATATATAAAAAATATTACACACAAGAATACATTTTTAGATGGACGAAATTGAAAGCTTTTTATCTCGGTCGTTTAATGAAAAATGACATTTTAACAGTTTTTAATATATCTGATCCGAAAATAAATGTCTAAAAGTATTGGACCTGATCTCGATCCGAAAAAATATAAGTATGTTTTAATAATTCAAAACAAGGTTTAACTTTTTAAAGAAGCATATGAGGATAACAAAATCTATTTAGAAGGATGATCCTGATTCCACTAGCACTAGGTGCACATGACCTTCTCAAAGATGCAGACCAATTGGAGAACCTCATACACTTCTAAGTTCTATGATGAAGAACCTAAATTAATTGTTTTTTTTTTTTTTTGCTAAAAGAACCTAAATTAATTGTTCATCTTGTTAGGGAACATAAAGGCATAAAGCAACACAAACACTGTCGATAGGGAACATATGTGGACCATATGGTGCTCACGAGTGCTGTTCAAAAGCTCTTGAAAGATTCGGTTATATGATTCTAAATAAAGCCAAATCCATTATGCCTAGGGACACAAGTACGAGTGTCTTATGGTTAGAACACACACACAAATACTAAGCATGAAAAAAGTATTCTGAAGGATTCAAATAGGAGAAGAAAATTAGAATTTGTTGTATCAAGAGCAAGATCCATTTTTCAGGATTAAAAAAGGCAGAATTTTAGATTAAGGTCTGAAAAATAGTGATATAGTGTATTTCATTTTATTGAGGCGATTAGGCTTGCCTTTAAAACTAAGATGTCGTCTTAACAACTATTTTCCATAACACATTTAATGATTGTTACCATATAATTTGATTACAACAACATGCCCCTAAAACTCAGATAGTAACAATTAATTTTGTCGCTGCTGTTTAGTTAGGAAAAGTTTTGTTGTGCCCGTTTGGTAAAAAGAAACAAAGGCAAAACATGCTTTTTGTCATTGTATTGGGATTTTAGACGTTTGGTAAAAACCAATAAGTGTGGAATGTAATTATTTTTTGCTTTAAAAATCATAGAATGCCACTAGAGCTTAGGGTTCCATTTCAAAACTGTGATTATTGCCAAAATCATGGTTTTCCACTGGATTAACAAACGGACCCTTTAAGTTGTGGGCCTCAGTAAAGTATTTTTGTTAGTTAATATTTGAGGGTCATCTAAGCATTAAGCCATATCAATTAAACTCCTTTTCATTTTGGTGCATAATTCATTTAGGACTACCAAGCTCTCCTATAATTTTTTTTTTTTTTAGTGTAAGATAAAAATCATAATCTAAACTTATACACATGTATATTTGAGGATCCCGGTGATCGAACCCATGCCTTCATAGAGGGATGAAACTTTTTGGGAGAGAGAGATTACCATTGAACCGAATATCCAAGTGACAGTTCTAGTATAATTACACAAAGAGATTCTTATAAAAAAAATGTAAAGAATTACCGGAAAAGATGGGTCCTGTACGGCCATTGACACATTTGGTCCTAGAAGCATCTGCGAAGGAGGAAAGAAGAAATGAGGATCTATAATATATTTTCCATTATAAAGTCATTTGTACTGAGTAACAATAATAGTGATAAAAGAAGGTCCTTGGTAAATTACACGTCTAATTAAATTAATTAGTATCATATTTGTTGCTACACGTTGATTTTTCTAACCTGAAGACGAGAAATGTCACATTGTGCACCATCTGATACAAAAACTTCATTTACTTTTACACCCACATCTCTATAAAATTTGTCAGCAATTGCCATTCTTAATTCCTGCAATAAGGAAATTAAAGTTCAACTGTGGGATATGAATTTCTTTCAACCAAACATCAGCAAGTGTCTTTTTTGAGACATTATTCCATACATTATTTCTTTCACATAAATGTGAGTCAGATTTATAGACAGACATCCATATTTATTTGAGAAGTGTGTGAACTACATGATAGAATTATATTAGCCATATGATTGGATAAGGCTAACAACTTAACATGTTGTGTCGCCTAAAATAAGTCAGAGGGCACCTTTAATGAGGACAAGCCAAAGGAGGAAAAGGCACGACAAAGCATCCGTATCTTTATGTGTCAAGGGCAAAATAAATTTGAAAATTACGTATTGGGAGCTATGGGGAAATAAGTATAGAAACTGACTATAAATTTTCTATGTTTCCTGTGTGTATAAACAACTATGGTTTGTCAATGAGAAATTGATACGATTCTCATTAACAAGTAACAACTTAGATGACTTCAATTATTATGTTTTCTTCTTCAATTATGGATTCAGCTTGGGTCCAACACGACCCAACACAATGGTGACGCGTGGTTAAATTTGGACACGTGTCCCAATCAACTCAGAGTTCAATAAACTCACTTAACCCTTCAAGTAGGTACCTCTACAGGAAATCTTTTTCTATACACGTTTAGACACACCAACCAAAATAAGTTTAAAATGAAAGAGAAAAAAAAAAAAAATTCATAATAAGAACCAAAAGTGTCACTGTACCATATTGCCTTGCTCAGCTCCATACCCTCTATAACCTTTAACTGTTGATAGAGCATATACATGCTGCAAAACAAAATAAAACAGATTTGCTATGAAAACAAGGTCTTCCAAAAAGTTTTAGAGCTTGGCCAAACCCAGGCCTAAGTGGAAAGTGATTATTTACATTTGAAATAGATCCATTTCATGGCTCATATTAAATCTTACAAATCTAAAAGCGTATCCAGTGCCACATCATTTATAATACGCTATTAGAACCTTACTGGTTGTGTCATTGCACCAAGTGCCAAGATATGCAATCGTAAGTTCTGTCCAACAAGTTGATCAGAAAGGTATTTTAAAACTTGCTTGGCCAAAAAAGATAGTAACATACAAATTTACCTCAGCCATAGCAGATGTTATGATGTCAGGTATAGGCTGTGTAGTATCACCAATGCCAAGTCTTATTAACCTTGCATGCGGATACTTCTGAGTGTGTTCAACCTCGCGCATGCCTATCTGCTTAAGTTATCATAGGATTAATATGCAGCATGATTCCAACCAGGAGGATTCACAAATGAAATTGGCAACAAAACTTCCGTTCTTCAAACATTAGAATGAGACAGATATATTGCATAACTATAAAGTAGCAAAACTAGGCAAAAAATACTATGATCTGGGAAGATTTCAGAAGTGGCTGACCTCAGGAAACAAATATCCACTTTGCAGTTTCTCCATATTGACATTGCGTGGGAGTCTTGTGCAAGGACCTGTGATCTCATTGCGTTGCATATTAGTTAGTTTAGCCATATAATAGTTGGTAAAATTGTATTAGCCCTTAGATACAGATTCATTAGAGAGTGCTCTATTGACCAAATATAATAGTAACTTACGAATGCTCTTCTCATTGTTGAACTTTTTACTGAAAGTCAAACATGAATGGAAAAAAAAATGAGTACCATAAATAAGACATAGTACTAAGAAGCAATACAAATATAATAACATTTATGTAAGGATTGTATGAAGGTGTAAGGATTGTATGAAGGTGTTTATGATCAAATATAATAATAACATTTATGTAAGGATTGTATGAAGGTGTTTATGATCAATAACCTGGTCCATGTTGTTTTAGGTTGTAATGAAATTGCAAGAGGCATGCAAATGGAAGATGAAAGTTGAGAATAATACATTATTTGTTTCAAAAATTTGCTTCAATATCAAACTCCTCCACGATTTTCTCAATAACCAAAGGTATATATGTACACTTGAGGGTGGCTGCTGGCACAATGACAGATATGCCACCACCAGTTGTGTGTCCCTAAAAGCAATGTGCCACTTGGAAGCATTTTAGCTATGGTACTGGTGGACCAGGATTTTCTTAGATAATTCCTAGAAGCAAACAAATGTGAAGAAGAAGCAATTCATGCCAGCCATCAGTGCGGTTTCCTTTTTTCGACACAATTTCTTGGACCGTGACATCCATGAACGTTTTGATCCAATGAGCTACTCCATAGCACACTTTCCAGTTTCCACAATACACCTCATGTTTTATGTCACTTTTTTGTGGAAATATTCATATAACGACCTTTCTCAAGTCCCCACTCAGAGGAGTCCTCCAAATATATACAAAGAAATTTGTCATATTACAAAAATAATGGGAGGGTATTTGAATTTTCACGGAGATAATATTTTCACAATAATTTCATAATAATGTTAAAGTGTCAAGCTGTAAATAATAAATAATAAAGTGCAGTAAGTAGTAGGTCCAGATGAAAACTAATCTACCAACTCAATATTATTGTGAAATTGTTGTACTTGTAGCATTGCTATTCAATTTTTCATATAAGTAGGAAAAATCATTTAGCCACCGGCACAACTAACCTTCCACGCTATAAATACGTAATGTGATATAAATATAAAACTTACAAGCCACGAGATGATTGGCTGCTAAAAGAAACGTGGAGCATCTTGGATTGGGCATTAAATCAAACACATGGAGCAATTTCTCTAGGTGACTGTGACTCAACTAAAATATTCAAGATAACCTTCTGAGCAAAAGTGAAAAAGAAAATTCAAGATGACGTTTGTACAAAGAAAGTGAAAATTACTTTTCAAAAATATCATTTGTTTAGTCTAAATGAAGCGTATAATCTGATCATTCATGAAACTTCAAGAAAGTTGAACCACAATTTCTCAGAAAACCACATCATGATATTACATACTTAAAATACATCTTTCTTTTCTTATACCTACTTAACACACTAGGGACAACGTTAACGTTAACGACACAACACCACCATTCCTTTTATATATATATATATGAGATGGGTTCAAATTACACCTGGTGTAACTTCAAAAGAGTTATACCTTTTCTGAGTCATTGATTTCCAATAGATCTAAGAGTTACATATAAACTAATCATTTATTACTCTCCAAGTCAATTAACCTAATTTATAGCATTATTTTATTCTCTCTCTCATTTATTGCATTTATTTCTCTCTTCCTTTATCTTCTCATGTTTACATCTCTCTCTCTCTCCTACCACAGTCCTTTTTTTTTTTTACTCTCTTCCTCTTGTTTAAGAAAATCTGAGCAGTCTGTGGCCATTTGTGCACACAAGAGCAACCTAAAGATTTCAATTTTTCAGTCCATTGAACTGGCCATATGTGGGAAAGAAGACCCAAAATGAAACATAGAACATCTTTTGTCAAAAAAGAATAGACGCTATCAAACAAACAACCAAAAAAAAATCTGGAATTATTGAGGAAGAGATCTGACTTTGAGAAAGAAAAGGATGGCGTGAGTGTGTTCATCATTATTATTTTTGGACAAGTCATTTTGGTGGAAGCGCTCTTCCTTGTGCGTATGTATTTCCTTGTTCATATTTTCACAAAGGTTTCATATTCTTATTAATCTCGCAAAACTAATGAATCCTTCATCTGTTACTTATAAAGCATCAAAGAAAAATTCCAATATCAAGATATATATCATTTAACCCAATTTTTTGGTTCAATGTATAGATAAAGTTTTCCTAATGGCGTGAGTGTATATATATCATTTAACCCAATTTTTTTGTTCAATGTATATATATCATTTAGAACTCTCTCTGCTCCCCTAAAAATCTTTCATTGTTTTCCCAACTGTGCACAAATGGTCAATGCCTACTCAGAAACAAGAGGAAGAGAGTAAAAAAAGAGAGGGACCGTAGAGGAGATAAGGGGGAGAGACAAAGAGGAATGTTATTTATTTTTTATTTTTTTGAGAAAAAGCAATGAGTGAGAAATGTTATAAATGAGAGAGAATAAAAAAAATATATGTTATAAATGACGTTTGGTGATGTGAAGGTTAATAAATGATGCTATTTTTTAAACCATTGGATCATTTAAAAATCAATGGTTTAAAAAGAGTGTAACTATTTTGAAGTTACACCGGGTGTAACTCGAACCTATCTCTCTCTCTCTCTAAATATATATATTCTTTTGGGTAAATTACATGAATGAATATCTTCTATCCCACTTTTTGCGTTCTATTTTGTACTCCACCAACTACAATGTAACACGTGTCAAATTATTTTTTATTTGTTTTCATTTTAAATTTTAAGTATTTTACAAGGAAAGAAAAAAAAAATACGTGATGAGTTGTAATTGATAGAGTATAAAGTAGAATACAAAAAGTGGGATATTACACGAACCTCCTTGAGATTTATCTAATTGACACCCTCCCAAAACTTTTGCATAGATACACTCTCCCTCAAGGTTTCTATAAATAAAAAAGATAAATCTATGTCAAACTTTTCTATATATTTCATTCTTAAGATTCTTACTCATTTATACAACCTTAAAGGAGATTGTCATGCGTACATAAACTTAAGGTGGGAAGTGTCATTTTGTCTATAAATTGGATAAGAATTTTTTTTTTCTTTTTTTTTTAACAATAATAATATTGTTTTAGAAAAAAATCACACTGTAAGAAGTGTGGACTTATTTATTGAAATTATACAAACCTTAAGGAAGAATGTCATTATGTAAAACCTCAACGAAGTGTGGACTTTTTTATTTTTTCCCTTAATCATTGTAACTTTAATAATTGAACATAAGGAGACAATACTGATCTAAAAAAAAAACATAAGGAGACAACACACGTGGAAACAAGCAGTGACGGGGAAAGGGGGGGCTAGAGGGACCATCAGACCATGGCTCCCCTGTTTTTTTTTTTAAATCTTCCCCTTATATATATTATATATATATATATATATATATATATATATATATAATTTTAATGTAGATTTAAATAATAATAATAATAATAATAGTGTATTGAAGTTATATTTTCTTAAAAATAAGTAAAGTTTATATAAATTATTAATGTGTTTTTTCTTTTTCTTTATCACTCTTATAACATATGTAACTCATTAAACTAAAGAATATTTCAAGATATATATTCCTACAAATAAATAAATATATTTAATAGAAGCTTTCTTTATTTTCCAAAAACAAAATTTATTTATTTATTTATTTTTCATATGGAGAATTAGAGATATGTACACTATATTTTTATATTTATTTGTTATTTTTAGAATAATGGACAATTGTAGATTTTTTGGCTAGGAAGATCATTATTGCATATAGGTTTTTCTTTAGCTTTTATTATTGTTATTTTTTTGTATTGCCTTTAAAAAAATTTGGCATGTAAAATGACGTTTTATTATTAAATTGATTAATTTTTTTATATGTTACATATCTTTCAAACTATTAGTATATTCTAACGGTATAATCTATAAATATTTGACAAAAAAAGAAGTTATCTAAATTTTAAATAATATGAATTATGATCAATATGATTTAAAAGAAACTTCACAATTTACAGATTGACGTGATGAAATAAAAATTATTTGAATTATGTAAAAACTAACTTGATGTAAATATTTTATTATATATGAGAAAATAACATATGTTAAATCATGTTACAAACAACTTTCATGTATAAGTCAAATATATGTATAACTTGTCACGATTAATTAAAGAATGTCTTAAGTTTCCAATCAAAGTAGTTGCTAACTAGTGCGATCGATACATGCGGAGGTTTATCAAAAAAATTATAAAGATAATACCTAGTCAAATATTTACAAAGAAATTAAAAGTCAAATTAGAGAACTTTTAAAAAAATGTAACCTAATAAATTAAAAAAAAAAAAATTAATCATTGGGGTTACTTTATTCTAATAAAATAGTGAATTTAAATGATTTTAATTCACATATAATCTTCAATAATATTGTAGTTCACCCTCTATAAAAGAACCATGAAGAAATAACATTTGACCAAAAACATGATGACGTGAAAAAAAAAAGAAAAAAAAGATGGTTTGATTTTCAAAACGTGACAGTATGGGAAACCGTTAATCAAAGCGTCAAAAAACTTTCATTAATGTCTAATATACTATATGTCTTATATTAATAATTCTTTTACTAAGACTCTCAGTTTGGAATTGTAGGCCTCCTGAACGTGGAAAAGTCTGATCCATGAGCATCACCACGTGGTTGACAGAAGCTATAAACACTATTCAATGAACGAGGACTTCTTTTAAACCAAACCCATCATTAAATAAGCCCAAAACTTGACTTTTTAAAACTAAATCCATCATTTGATTATTTCTAAAGTAAACAATTAAAGACCAAAGAAAATTCATAAATGGGAATCAAATTTTTTTAATTATATATAAAAATTTCATGAATATATTACCCAAAAAAAATAAAATAAACCAAGATAACCACAAACTATAATTTGAAATTGCAGCAACCTAAAGTCTAAACCCGGGAGTACATTTTTTTAAGAGTAAAACTTAGATACAGTTCCTTAGGTTAAGTACATTAGGTTCTCCAATTAAATTCAAACACATGGTTGCATTAACCAATGAAATACAAACAATGTTATCTTTTCCAAGAATATTTAAATTCAATGTATTTGAATTCAATTAGGAACCTAATGTACTTGACCTAAGGAACTGTACTTAAGTATTACTCCTTTTTTTAATGGGCAAAACTTACATACAGTAAGTTATGTCCAGTATATACTGTTCCCTTCATAAAATTAAAACACGTGGCTTTTTAACGCCTCAGCAAACGGGCATTAACTTTTGCTTTTCCTTGTGTCTGTCAGCTGCTGTCTCTCATCTCTCTCAGCTACTCCCTCTCTCTCATCTCACTTCTCTGATCTCAGGCCAGCTACTCCCTCTCTCACAGATCAGACGATGCTCCGATGCTGATGATGGTGCTCCGATGATGGTGATGGGGTCAACTGCCACACGTTATGTGATGAGAACACGAGATTGCAACGGCGATGGTTATCTTGTTCGTGGGAAAACATGGTTGTTGACGGCGCAATGGGTGGTGTGTGGTTGGTCTATGGGGGTTGGGGGTTTAAATGGGTGGCATTGGGTGTTTGGAGATGAGTCTCAAGTTGTGCCGGAGATTAGCTCGCGATCTCCTCGCACCGCCGCCTCTGTTGCAATTTCAATCCAATTACTTTTTTTTTCTCTTTTAGTAGAATTATATCTTTGGTCTTGGAAATTTTGTAATTTGTTTTTCGCAATTTTTTTTTTAATCAGAGTTGGTAATTGAGAAGTTGAATTGGGATCTTTTGAATCTGGGCTTGTTTTGGGGTGGAAAAAATTATGGTATTTGTTGTTGTTGTTTGCGTAAGATTTTTCTGATAATGGGTTTTTTATTTTGGCTAAATATTGCTAGGCTTGATGTTTATATATATATTATTACTTGATGAAGAAAAAATTGCTTGAATATGTAGCAATTGATGCTCTGGGGGTTTCTTTTTCCCTGAAACTTGCGGTAGGTGGGATTTGGAAGAGGTGAGTTTTTTTGGAATTTGAAAGCTTGTAGCCGGTAAAAATGGAGAACTTAAGAGGTTGGGGGTGATTGTTGAATTAGTGAGGGTATTACAAAGAACTGGTGGTATGGGTTTTTGATACTCGGTGGTATGGGTTTTTGATGGAGTATGTGATTCTGTAAGAACTGGTTATGGTGTTTGGGTTGGGTTTTCGATGTGTGATTGAGGGAGGTTTCTTTTGGAGTGGTGTTGATGGTGGTGTTTCTTTCTCTCTTTCCGTCTCAGCTCGGCAATGGTAGTCTGATGAGAGAGAGGGAGTAGCTGGCCTGAGATCAGAGAAGTGAGATGAGAGAGAGGGAGTAGCTGAGAGAGATGAGAGACAGCAGCTGACAGACACAAGGAAAAACAAAAGTTAACGCCCGTTTGCTGAGGCGTTAAAAAGCCACGTGTTTTAATTTTATGAAGGGAATAGTATGTATTGGACATAACTTACTGTATGTAAGTTTTGCCCTTTTTTAATAACCGGGGAGTGTTATTACTTATTATAGCCATATTGGATTGGCTTAATATTTTGGATTCATTCAACAAAATATTATACAAGTTGTAAAATTAGTTAAGGATCAGTCTAACATCAATGTTAAACTTAATGTGCATTTGAATACAGATTTTTGCTTATTGCTTTTTTTTATCTAGAAGTGATTGTTGGATTTTCTCTAGATAAAAGTCAAAATATGGTTCTTATATAATCATCAGTTAGTCATACAATGGTAAATTCGTTCCCGGGCCTTCTACACAATCACTAAAAATTGATTAAAGTATAATTGCATATGAAAAAAGTGAGACTTCAAAAAATTGTATATAAATATATAAGTTTAAAATTTAAAAGAAGAAATTGATGCCAAACAAATACTTAATTATTGATGTCAAATATTCCTAGGTCAGTGGAAGATGTAGACGAGCTTCCATGAAGCTCAGGAGAACTTGAAAGGAATTGGTTAAGCGGAATAAACTCATGCAACTAAAGACTAATGACCAAAGGACAAAAGAAGTGAGATTATTAAAATATAAACAAATAAAATGCTGGATAGTATAAATTGCATGGAAACCAACCTAAAACCATAAGCAACAGTCAACACGATAACCAACAAATAAAATAAGCAGCAGTCAACACCTTTTAGCTATAACAAAACTAATGTATGGTATCACCTTTTTTTTAAAGGTTAGTCCGACCATTCATCAATTTAAAAAGTGCATTTGCAAAGTCAATTTTTGGTATTATTTTGAACAGGACTACATATATAGAGTATTTTAAAGTTAATTTCTCTTTGACTTTGTTTTTTATTTGGCTAAGTAATAAGAAGATTTTATTCCCAAAAACAAAAAAAACAAAAAAGGGAGGAAGCATGCCATCTCCTACAAAAAATTGCAAAACAAAACACAAAATAAAATGTGAATTCTTCCTACCCAATTGTCAAAAAAAAAAAAAAGAAGGGAAATTATATTTTCACACTCATTTTTGTTATTTCCACACCATTGTTGATGAAATAATCAAAATTAGTGTGAAATTTAACACTAACACCAACTTTTGTTATTTCCGCATCATTAGTGCGGAAATAACATAAGGGGGCGTGGAAATAACAAAAAAAATAAAAAAAGCCCAAACTAATGAAAGAGTGGTCAAGGGAGTTTGCAGTTCAAGTTCAACACATGAGCCGCACTCTATAAAAATAAAAAGGATGTTAAGTTAACAACAATTCTGCAATGATTGGGGCAATACCTCAACTTTATAAAACGAGTTTTTTTTTTTTTTTTTTACCCTATTTGATCCGGATGGAATAACATTTTGGTGTTTATGAAGAGTTGATTGGGCATTTAAGCATGAACATTGCACAATTTTTGAGAAAAAAGCTTCCATTAACTTTTTGAATTTAACGGATTTTAGGAATCACGGGAGTTGTATATACCAATTAATGAGAGGGGGACATTGCTTGATTTTATAGTTAAGAGAGAACGTTAAGATTGGTCTAATAGTTTAAGGAATGACAAAGTGTAATTAACCAAATTAATACATAGCATAATCATGGCAACAAAGGAGAGAAGTTAGATTAGAAAATATATATATATATATATATTATTATATATATATATAATATATATATATATATATATATATATTTTAGTTAGTTAAAGTGTATGAAATTGTGGTATAAATGTAAAATTATCACTTAAAAATATATATATGCAATTACTCCAAACTAAAAAGGATATTTGCAATATACTTCAAAATTTTGCAATCAACACCCTAATTCAAAAATAATTTGTGATATCTATCAAGCATTCAAATTAGAGTTCTAATTAGTGGTGTACATTACAAATTCACTCAAAGTTTTGGGTCCACATTTCTATTTCTCTCATAACTTAGGGTGGATAATGTGAGAACTATGATTCGAGTGGATCGAATTTTTTAGTATATCTTAGGCTTGACTTGAAAAAAGAGCTTTGGTTGTGAAGTTGATGCGGACTCAAATGAGGGTCTCTCAATTAGGAACAAGATGTTTGAGGGAGAACAAGGAGAGAGAAAGGGGTTTAGTTGCGTGGAAGAAAGAGGAATTTTGGAAGAAAAAAAAAAAAAGAGAAAAATTTGAGGCCTTATTGTGAATCTTGATATAAGAAGGGTTTTGTTTTTTCATGGCTCATGGAGAATCGTATATTTTTTCCATTAGTAGATTGATGGAAAATTGACAACAGAGAACTATTTGGTACAGTATCAAAGTTATTGTACCAAATTGGTGAGAAAAAAAAATTCATTTAAGGTGTCTTAGTGTATTAGTATAGAAGTTCAGAGATTTTTTGTGCAATTTATACTTATTATAGAATAGATTTTGTGAATTGGTAAATTCTTTTAGTCATGATGTTTTTTATTTTTATTTTCGATAGTTGGGGAAGAGAGAATTTGAACCATAGTTCTTCTCATAAAGAAAACTAGTCAATGTCATAGTTTTCCTCATAAGTGCGTGTTTGATATTGTTGTAGAAAGTAGAGCTTTTGCAATATAAAATTTTAATTGAAAAACCTTTAATATTTGGAATGTTTGACAAATTACAGTGAATACTGTATTTATAAAGCCTTGACAATTGCAATTTTTTTTTCCTAAAAACTCTAGATTTTAACTTTAACCTTAAACCTTAAAGTTGTTTCTAGCTTTAAAGATCCTCCAGGCTTGGTAATTTGGGTCCGGCTTACCTCCAGTGGAGGTTTCACTGGACAGTCCTGTTAATTGCATGAGATGTTGCCACGTCACGCCCTCTGTCAATGAATGGTGTAGATTAAAAATAGCAAACAGCACTTAACAAAACAGGGGAATGGTTTGGAAACAAAAAGAAACACACATGCAACTCAAGTTTCCATCCTCTGTTTACCTCAGTTTTCAGTTCCCACAACAATCAAAAGCAAAGAAATTATATTATAGCAAAATTCCATGAATAAATAAAACAAAACCCAGTAATAAAGAAACCAAACCTGTTTGAGGTTGCAAAAACCTTCATGCAAAAACCTTTGACTCTGTTCTTGATATCTATGAAGGTTTTTGCAACCTCAAACAGGTTCGGTTTCTTTATTACTGGGTTTTGTTTTATTTATTCATGGAATTTTGCTATAATATAATTTATTTGCTTTTGATTGATGTGGGAACTGAAAACTGCGGTAAACAGAGGATGGAAACTTGAGTTGCATGTGTGTTTCTTTTCGTTTCCAAACCATTCCCCTGTTTTGTTAAGTGCTGGAATACTGTTTTGTTAAGTGTTGTTTGCTATTTTTAATCTACGCCATTCATTGAGAGAGGGCGTGACGTGGCAGCATCTCATGCAATTAACAGGATTGTCCAGTGAAACCTCCACTGGAGGTAAGCCGGACCCTGGTAATTTCAACTAAAAGGACTTTAACCTGTATAACACTTTTCAATCTTTCCTAAAGCAAAACCAATCACCCATAAACCCTCTTGGGATTGGGATGCACATTGGGTCTGTGTAATGAATTTAAAAGATTGAGATTAAAAGTTTTTTTTTTTGGGTAAACGATTGAGATTAAAGTTATTTTTTCAACATTTCTATGTCGGTTGTCCAAATAAATATATTAAAAAAAAAATTAAATAGTTACTTTTTATTTAGATGATCTAGATGAAAAGTTGAAAAAATAACTTCAATCTAAGCCGTTAAATCGGTTGCACGGTACAATACTTTTTTTAAGTATTGCATGGACCTAGATCCGTTCCCAAGTCTTGAGCTATAGGGTCAGCGGTGAAGAATACGCTCATTTGACGGCTACTAAGGAGGAGCTCATATTTGATAACATACGCCTGGCCTCTTCGTAGTTCTCCTTATAACAAAACCAATCTCCCTCTTCACCTTTCTCTAAACCCTAACCCTCTCTCCCTCACCAACTCCATGCCTATTCAATCAGGTTTCTCTCTCTCTCTCTCTCTCTTGTACACTTCAACTGAAGAAATGTTTTTCCTCGCCATGAAATATTGTTAATTGTTAAATAAATGTCACTGTGTTTTTTCTCAAATGAAATTGGGCACTGAATCTCAATTTTTTATTTTTATTATTTTACATTTGTTAATGTTTGTAAAAAGCTTTCAATGGCTGTTGAGAGACCTTACAAAATGAAATTAGATTGCACTTCTGAATCTTACTCTGTTTTTACTAATAATATATGTTTTATTTTTATTTTTGTCGTCTGAGAAATTAAAACTGAAAGAATGAAAAAAAAAATGCACTTAATTGAGATTTGAGATTGAAATTAATAACTTTGTGAAATTCTGAAAGTGGGTATCAAATGGCTGTGTGTGAAAAGAAAAAAAAAAAAAATAGAGCACAAGAAATAGGAAATGGTTCAGATATTCATAATCTCAATTTAGACAAGAACCAAATTTAGCAAAACAAATCTATCTCTTAGTCCTTTAAACATATTTGGAAAACTACTTCCTTAACTATGACCCACATTTGAATCTTTGCCGAATGTGAAACAATGTTCAATGCAAGTAGCATGTGGGGTTGCGGAATTGAAGACTGTGATTCTTTGGAAAGACACATATGGAGGTTACTGGTCAGGGTGCCAAACCCGTTTATCGCTGAGTGAACTTGACAACTGTGTAATACATGGTTTCTTTCCTACAAAATCATACAAGTCGCTTTCCTGATAGATTTTAGGTCCTTGGTTGCTGGGAAGAAAGAGATGTAAAAAATGTGCATTAAAAAATAATAATTGAGAAATGAGCAATCATACCTAGAGACAGTTGACATGTTAAACAATTTGTGCCGTTTTTCCAATCCTAATCTTTGTTGCAATGTTGCTTACTCAAAATTAAGAATGTTATGGTTTGCAACTCCTATAATGCTTTTGCGGCTTCTCCCATATTTCCGTAGTTATCCATTTTTTTTTTCATTTGGTTTATATTACAGGATTTGCAAAACTGTTTGTTCTTATTATCAAATGGTCTTCTGCAGGGTCATTTCTGATTACATTCAGATTTTCATGCTAATGCTTTATAATGTTTTAAGAGTGAGTCGGTGCTTATATCAATCCCCCAAGGCCTTAAGTCTACTCACTCTAGTTCATAGTCTTTGTCATTCAGAAATTTTCAGCACCGTGAGGGAAGTCAATATAAAAGGTGCTTCTAGCTTGTCTACTCTTGTATGTGATGGAGAATCTCAGATTCCACAATCTCAAACCGTATCATCCTTAAGTGTGAAATCCAACCCTGAAATAGAAAAGAAGTATGTCCATCATGTTTATGATGCTATTGCTCCCCATTTTAGTTCTACTTGATTTGCTAAGTGGCCAAAAGTTGCTACCTTTTTATCATCTTTGCCTTCAGGATCTCTTGTCCTGGATGCGGGATGTGGCAATGGTAAGTACTTGGGTTTGAATCCTGATTGCTTTTTCGTAGGATGTGATATAAGTGCTCCCCTTATCCAAATCTGTGCGGATAGAGGGCATGAAGTACTCGTTGCAGATGCTGTTAACCTTCCATACAAAACTGGTTTTGGTGATGCTTCAATCTCTATTGCTGTATTACATCATCTTAGTACAGAGATTAGGAGGAAAAAAACAATTGAAGAATTAGTTAGAGTTGTCAAAAAGGGTGGGCTAGTTCTGATAACAGTTTGGGCCGTAGAACAAGAGGATTGATCACTGGTTGCCAAATGGACTCCACTGACTGAAAAGTACGATGAAGAGTGGATAGGATCAGGTAGTCCTAGTGCTCGTAGCCCTTCAGCCTTACCTTTAGAAAGCATACCAGAAAGTGAGGAGAATGGTTCCAGAGAGCATGTAAAAGATTCCAAGGAGAGCTCAATGGAGAAGATGCATGAAACTATGCATCTGACCTCTCAAAGTGATCTTTAAACATGAAAAGCATACCACGAATCAACAGGAGTATTTTGTTCCTTGGCACTTACCTTATCATCATGCTGAAGTAAGTGGCGCTTCTGCTTGTGCTCTTGCAAATGGTCTGGCAAAGAAAGATGATAAGAAAGGTGCAGTAGTGTACAATAGATATTACCATGTTTTCAGTGAAGGCGAGCTGGAAAGGTAACTTAACGTTCTTTTATATGTTCTCGCTGGGAGTAACTTGCTTCTATTGCTTTTCTATTGATCGTTAATTGTATTATTGATTGCTATCTGTGCTTTTTTATCAATTGGTTTTGAATAACTCAAAGGAAATTCTGGTCTATCTTCTCTTGCTCAAATTATCTTACATGTAGCTAGCTAGATTAGAATATGTGCCCATTGCAATTTTGGCGCATCTATAATATAGATCTCTGATATCATTGTATCACCTGCACCATACTTATGGAATATATAGCTTGCATAACACTAAGATGTTTTTGGAGAGGGAAGTAGAGAAGAAATGGAGAGCAACCCAAGAGGACATGCATAAAATTGATCTTAGTGATAATTTAGGTTACATATTTAGCAAGAATGCATATCAGCCAGTTTTGTCAACTTATTTATTAGTATGGGAGATTGAGTTTCTTTTTATAGGATTAGGAATGTATGTCTGAAATTACTAAAAAAACAAAGGAATCTATGGCTGAAAATCGGTATTTCCCTGATCAATTGCATGATATGAATGCTTATATCTATGTAAGTTTGTGCCAGAAGACCCTTTACTGCACTATGAGGGGGCCAATTCTGCCAACTGAAAGTCATCTAATGAGAAGAGGCCCATTAATGGTAGTGTTGAAGAAAATTTAAACAATTGCAAGGAAACTCATGGTAACATTTGATGATCTTCACCATTCTCAAGCATACTAGACATATCCCTCCATTGTTTTTCCCGGCTTTTTTGTTGGTGCCAGGCTGAGATATCTAAAGAAATTGTATAAAATATTTTGCTTTTGTTTGATTTTATAGCTTCACTTTCCTTTGCTGGTTCATGCCTTGACATGCTTGTGTACACATGATGGATAATTTTTCTTCCCCCTTGTTTATCTTATCTCTCTGCAGGTTAGTATCTGGTATGGACAATGCAGTCATTGTTGATCGCTTTTATGACAAATCAAACTGGTGTATCATTCTTGAGAAAATATTATGACAAATCAAACTTGATGAGATGTCAAAGGATGTATAATTGGATTTATGTATAAGATGGTTGCACTTCATAGTCCACGTAGCACCAGAAGTTAGCGGTTACTATGCTTAGTGCACTGTTTTCTTACATATATGATGTGGCTGAGCTGGGGAAACGCTGGGTTCATGTGGTTGAAGGATTTTTATTTTATTTTTGTGGGACATATAGAGAGAGCAAACTGAACTGTAATATGCATTGGTCTTGAAGGATATGTGTTTTACCATTACATGCATGGGCCTTGTAAGGGATGTATTTTAGAGGTTCTTCTACGCCTCTGTAATAATCAACCTTGGATCAAATTTGTCTTTCTGTTATCAAGTTATGAATCAATTTGCATTTACTTTATTTTACTCTTACTGAATACCGCTAGGATATCATAAGAACAAAATAAGAAACCTACCTGCGCATATTGAGATGCTTATTGGTATAGTCAGAAAAGAAGGAACGTAGCTAGAGACTAGAGTGGACTATTTTATTCCCCAAGGAGGACCACCCACCAGGACATCTGGACATAGCATTTGACAACAATGTCATGGTTGCATCTAATATATATGCTCACAATGGTTGGATTCAACTTTTCTGATTGATAATAGCTGCTGTTGGTTTAGGGTGCAAATGAAGCTGGTTGATAATAGTAGCTGCAAAAGAACCTCCTGGATTTGAATATGCAAATGAATCAAGCTGTATGTGAACAACTTGAAGCACAACAATGATCGAGGTCAGGAGTAAACTTGAGGCTTTATTAACAAACGGGTAATTTTTTTGCTTCAAATTATAAAATGATAGCAAAATCTACAAACTTTTGAATTATGATTATCGATTTTTATTTATTTATTTTTTTTTAAAAAAGATCATAATTATAAAGATAGTTAACTGAGCCTTTTCACCAAAAAAGAAAAAGTTAAATGAGCCCAACCCAATCCAACCCAACCCAACGGACAACCTCAGGAAATGAGCACCCACCCGATTGGCCCGTGCAATCCACGGTCTCCTCATAATCGTTTATCTTCAAATTCTAGGGTTTAGTCCATTATATATAGAAGAGAAGAGTCTCTCTCTCACTTGTTCATCAACCGGCGCCACTCAGCTTCCTCAGACCGGCATCATGGTACTCTCTCTGATATTCTTTTCATATTTTCTTCTGTTTAGCTTAACTCGCTGCTCTTTTCTAGATCTGTTCGCTGTTTTTGTTCACGTTTATAGGTGTTTATGTATGTATGTGTTTCTTATTGTTATCCAAGTCTTGCCGTTTGGATTTCGATAACATTGAACATCACTGTTTTGCCATTGCCAAAGATTTATGTTAATGATCTGGTTTTCACACGCTTAGGTGAACGTTCCAAAGACAAAGAAGACATACTGCAAGAGCAAGGAATGCAAGAAGCACACCTTGCACAAGGTAACGCAGTACAAGAAAGGCAAAGATAGCCTTGCTGCTCAGGGAAAGCGCCGTTACGATCGCAAGCAATCTGGTTATGGTGGTCAGACCAAGCCCGTCTTCCATAAGAAGGTCTAATTTTATAAATCTTCGCTTTTTGCTTGCTTGCTTCGAATTACTTATATAGTTAGTTATGAATGAATCAATTTTAAACTCTACTTTCATTTTCCCAACAGGCCAAGACTACCAAAAAGATTGTGCTGCGTTTGCAGTGTCAAAGTTGCAAGCATATGTCTCAGCATGCAATTAAGGTAAACATTTCCATATGTTTTTTTTGGACTGAGGCTTCTTTTTGCTAATGATTGGTTGTTGACTTGTATTTGCAGCGATGCAAGCATTTTGAAATTGGTGGTGACAAGAAAGGAAAAGGGACCTCGCTCTTTTAAGCTCACTTGTACACACTTACAACACAATCGTGTTATCTTTTTTCGTGGTGTAGTTCTCTCTCTATGTTGTTTTGTGCTGATGCAATCGCAGGATTATATAGTTTCATGAGATTGTTCCTAATTTCTGATTTAAGTTTATGTTCTTGTTATTTTGTTGTGATTATACTCTGTTACCTTTTATAAGTTTTTCGGCATTCTTAGTGATTGTTTTCAACATTGTTAAAAGTTTCATATGTAGAAAGTAAGATTTTAGAATGCAATGGACATTAGGCTCAGATAGAATGCTCTGTTTTGCAACAGAATATAACATTGTAGTAGATCCAGCATATGTTCCTTGAGTTAGGAACCTCCTTTTAAAATGCAAGGGACATTAGGCTCTAGGTGCATATATGTGTTGCCAACTTGCCATAATTATGATGGTAGAGCTTCTGGTTCCATAATTTCCCGTATTACATTGACTAATTCTCAAGCAATTACATGGTATTAAGTTTAAAATAATATCGCAGAAAGTACCCTTCCTAATAGTAAATTCTTAAATGGAAACCACCAAGATAATTTCCAAGTCATATGTTCCACCATGCAATAGAGTCCATTCAAAGCACTGTGACCAGAGTCTTCTTTTTGAAGAAAACGAAAGCAATTTATTAATTTGATTTGGGGGATTATACCATTTTATTCAACTTATAAGCGTTTTCATTTATAAAGATTTTTCAGCCTCCTTGAAGCTTCCAATATACATTCTCTATGTCCAAATGCACTGATTCTAACATATCCTTCGCCACAAGGACCAAATCCTCTACCTGGAACTGTCACTATGTGTGTTTTCTCAAGAATTTCATTGAATACATCCCAAGAACTCATTCCCGGAAAATGTACCCACACATAAGGAGCATTTTTTCCACCATACACCTTCAACCCAAGAGATGCAAATGCATCAACAATTATTTCAGCGTTTCCCTTGTAGTAATCAACCACAGTAGTTAAGGCCTGAAACAAAAAATTAAAAATGAAATTTATCAACAATTAGTCAAGAGAAGCATGGTTAATGACCAAATTTGGTAGTAATTTTTTCAAGACACATTCAAAGAATTTCATATGTTAAATTGTAGCTTACTTCTAATTGGAACATATTCATAATCAAACTTCAAACAAGTTTACAAGAAAAATACATGCAATATTGGATAAGGAGGATTAAAACTAACCCGATAAGCTTCTGTGGAAAGGCATGCTAGCCCTCCAGCTTGAGCAACACTTGATGCACCATTGAAACAAGTGCACACAATGCGATTATAATCCTTCATGACTGGAAATCCATTCGAGTACAAAAGCTCTTCAGGGACCACTGTCCAACCAAGTCGAACTCCAGTGAAGCCAGCAAATTTGGAGAATGACGAAATTTCAATAGCAACCTATATGCACAAATGGCCCAAATAGTTAATTAACATTAATAATTAAGGTTCATGTAAAATATAGAATTAGGAATAGTTGTTATTATTAACTATAACATGATTCATACAAGTGACAAACCTCTTTGGCTCCAGGAATTTCATAGATTGATGTTGGGCTATCATCTGTTACATACGCAGCATAGGCGGAGTCATAAATGATTATTGATCCATTTGCCTTAGCAAAATCCACAAGTTGCTGTAATTGCTGCCTTGATGCGGCATAACCAGTTGGATTGTTTGGAGAACAAAAGAAAATGATATCTGTCCTTGAAGTAGTTGATAAGTCTGGAAAAAAATTGTTCTCAGGCCCACATTTCATGTACACAATATTATCATACGTCCCAGTTTCCGCTTGGAAGTTGCCAGCTTGACCAACAATAACACTAGAATCTATATAAGCCTGTTCCAATCACAGTCCATGTCCATCAATATGGAGGCCCAAAACACAAAAATGTTTGAGAGGAAATACAGATAGCTAGATCGAGATCCGATGCAATATTTAAAAAATATTACACCCAAGAATACATTCTTAGATGGATGAGATTGAAAACCTTTTATTTCGGTTGTTTGATGAAAAATGACATTTTAACAGTTTTTAATATATCTGAACCGAAAATAAATGTCCAGAAGTATTACACTTGAGTATGTTTTAATAATTCAAAACAAGGTTTAACTTTTTAAAGAAGCATGTGAGGATAACAAAATCTATTTAGAAGGATGATTCTGATTCCACTAGCACTAGGTACACATGACCTTCTCAAAGATGCAGACCAATAGGAGAACCTTATACACTTATAAGTTCTATTATGAAGAACCTAAATTAATTGTTCATCTTGTTAGGGAACATAAAGGCATAAAGCAACACAAACACTGTAGATAGATTTATGTGGACCATATGGTGCTCACGAGTGCTGTTCAAAAGCTCTTGAAAGATTCGGTTATATGATTCGAAATAAAGCCAAAACCATTATGCCTAGGGGCACAAGTATGAGTGTCTTATAAATAGAACACACACACAAACACTAAGCATGAAAAAAGTATTATGAGGGATTCAAATAGGAGAAGAAAATTAGAATTTGTTGTATCATGAGCGAGATCCATTTTTCAGGATTAAAAAAGGCAGAATTTCAGATTAAGATCAGAAAAATAGTGATATAGTGTTAGTGTATTGCATTTTATTGAGGCGATTAGGCTTGCCTTTAAAACTAAGATGTCGTCTTAACAACTATTTTCATAACACATTTAATGATTGTTACCATATAATTTGATTACAACAACATGCCCCTAAAACTCAGATAGTAAAGCCACTTGGGTATTCGGCCCAGTGGTAATCCCCCTTCCCAAAAAGCCCCACTCCTCTAAGAGGGTGTGGGTTCAATCCCCGGGGTCTTCAAATATTAGTGTGTGTGAGATTAGATTAGAATTTCTATCAAAAAAAAAAAAAAAAAACTCAGATAGTAAAAATTAATTTTGTCGCTGCTGTTTAGTTAGGAAAAGTTTTGTTGTGCCCGTTTGGTAACAAGAAACAAAGGCAAAACATGCTTTTTGTCATTGTATTGGGATTTTGGACGTTTGTTAAAAACCAATAAGCGTGGAATGGAATTATTTTTTGCTTTAAAAATCGCAGAATGCCACTAGAGCTTAGAGTTCCATTTCAAAACTGTGATTATTGCCAAAATCATGGTTTTCCACTTGATTAACAAACGGACCCTTTAAGTTGTGGGCCTCAGTAAAGTATTTTTGTTAGTTAATATTTGAGGGTCATCGAAGCATTAGGCCATATCAATTAAACTCCTTTTCATTTTGGTGCATAATTCATTTAGGACTACCAAGCTCTCCTATAATATATTTTTAGTTAAACTATTATTTTCGTTCCTAAACTTTGCATGAAATTCGTTTTCCGTCCCTGAATTTTAAAAAAGTTTATTTTTATACCTGAATTTCGTCCCTAGACTTTTATATAAAAGGACGAAATTCATGTGTAAAAATGAATTTTTTCAAAGTTCAGGTACGAAAAACGAAACTCATGTATAGTTTAGGGACGAAAACAATATTTTGGTCTATATTTTTTATTATTTTTTTTATTGTTATGTAAGATAGAAATCCTAATCTAAACTCACACATAAGTATATTTGGGGATCCTGAGGATCGAACTCATTCCCTCATAGATGGATGAGACTATTTGGGAGAAAGAGATTATCACTGAACCGAATATCCAAATGACAGCTCTAGAATAATTACACAAAGAGATTCTTATAATAAAAAAATGTAAAGAATTACCGGAAAAGATGGGTCCTGTACGGCCATTGACACATTTGGTCCTAGAAGCATCTGCGAAGGAGGAAAGAAGAAATGAGGATCTATAATATATTTTCCATTATAAAGTCATCTGAACTGAGTAACAATAATAGTAATAAAAGAAGGTCCTTGGTAAATTACACGTCTTATTAAATTAATTAGTATCATATTTGTTGCTACACGTTGATTTTTCTAACCTGAAGACGAGAAATGTCACATTGTGCACCATCTGATACAAAAACTTCATTTACTTTTACACCCACATCTCTATAAAATTTGTCAGCAATAGCCATTTTTAACTCCTGCAAGAAGGAAATTAAAGTTCAACTGTGGGATATGAATTTCTTTGAACCAAACATCAGCAAGTGTCTTTTCCAAGACATTATTCCATACATTATTTCTTTCACATAAATGTGAGTTTCATTTACCGATTTATAGGCAGACATCCATATTTATTTGAGAAGAGTGTGAACTACATGATAGAATTATATTAACCATGTTGTGTCGTCTAAAATAAGTCAGAAAGCACCTTTATGTACCAAGGGCAAAATAAATTTGACAATTACGTATTGGGAGCTATGGGGAAATAAGTATAGAAACAGACTATAAATTTTCTATGAAAAATTGATACGATTCTCATTAACAAGTAACAACTGGGATGACTTCAATTATTATGGTTTCTTCTTCAATTAGGGATTCAGCTTGGGTCCAACACAACCCAACAGATGGTGTCGCGTGGTTAAATTTGGACACGTGTCCCAATCAACTCAGGGTCCAATAGACTCACTTAAGCCTTCAAGTAAGTATCTCTACTGGAAGTCTTTTTCTATACACGTTTAGACTCACCAACCAAAATAAGTTTAAAATGAAAGAGAAAAAAGAAAAAGAAAAAAAAGAATTCATAATAAGAACCAAAAGTGTCACTGTACCATATTGCCTTGCTCAGCTCCATACCCTCTGTAACCTTGAACTGTTGATAGAGCATATACATGCTGCAAAACAAAATAAAACAGATTTGCTATGAAAACAAGGTCTTCCAAAAAGTTTTAGAGCTTGGCCAAACCTAGGCCTAAGTGGAAAATGATTATTTACATTTGAAATAGATCCATTTCATGGCTCATATTAAATCTTACAAATCTAAAAGCGTATCCAGTGCCACATCATTTATAATACACCATTAGAACCTTACTGGCTATGTCATTGCACCAAGTGCCAAGATATGCAATCATATGTTCTGTCCAACAAGTTGATCAGAAAGGTATTTTAAAACTTGCTTGGCCAAAAAAGATAGTAACATCCAAATTTACCTCAGCCATAGCAGATGTTATGATGTCAGGTATAGGCTGTGTAGTATCACCAATGCCAAGTCTTATTAACCTTGCATGCGGATACTTCTGAGTGTGTTCAACCTCGCGCATGCCTATCTGCTTAAGTTATCATAGGATTAATATGCAGCATGATTCCAACCAGGAGGATTCACAAATGAAATTGGCAACAAAACTTCCATTCTTCAAACATTAGAATGAGACAGATATATTGCATAACTATAAAGTAGCAAAACTAGGCAAAAAATACTATGATCTGGGAAGATTTCAGAAGTGGCTGACCTCAGGAAACAAATATCCACTTTGCAGTTTCTCCATATTGACATTGCGTGGGAGTCTTGTGCAAAGACCTGTGATCTCATTGCGTTGCATATTAGTTAGTTTAGCCATATAATAGTTGGTAAAATTGTATTAGCCCTTAGATACAGATTCATTAGAGAGTGCTCTATTGACCAAATATAATAGTAACTTACGAATGCTCTTCTCATTGTTGAACTTTGTTACTGAAAGTCAAACATGAATGGAAAAAAAAATGAGTACCATAAATAAGACATAGTACTAAGAAGCAAAACAAATATAATAACATTTATGGTAAGGATTGTATGAAGGTGTTTATGATCAATAACCTGGTCCATGTTGTTTTAGGTTGTAATGAAATTGCAAGAGGCATGCAAATGGAAGATGAAAGTTGAGAATAATACATTATTTGTTTCAAAAATTTGCTTCAATATCAAACTCCTCCACGATTTTCTCAATAACCAAAGGTATATATATACTTGAGGGTGGCTGCTGGCACAATGACAGATATGCCACCACCAGTTGTGTGTCCCTAAAAGCAATGTGCCACTTGGAAGCATTTTCGCTATGGTACTTGTGGACCAGGATTTTCTTAGATAATTCCTAGAAGCAAACAAATGTGAAAAAGAAGCAATTCAGCCAGCCATCAGTTCGGTTTCATTTTTTCGACACAACTTCTTGGACCGTGACATCCATGAACGTTTTGATCCAATGAGCTACTCCATAACATACTTTCCAGTTTCCACAATCCACCTAATGTTGTAGGTCACTTTTTTGTGGAAATATTCATATAACGACCTTTTTCAAGTCCCCACTCGGAGTCCTCCAAATATATTCAAAGAAATTTGTCATATTACAAAAATAATGGGAGGGTATTTGAATTTTCACATACATAATATTTTCACAACAATTTCATAATAAAATTGAGGTGTCAAGCTGTAAATGGTAAATAATAAATTGCAGTAAGTGGTGGGTCCAGATGAAAACTAATAAAAATCTGTCAATTCAGTATTATTATGAAATTATTGTATCTATAGCATTGCTCTTGAATTTTTCATATAAGTAGGAAAAATCATTTGGCCACCGGCACAACTAACCTTCCACACTTTAAATACGTAATGTGATATAAATATAAAACTTACAAGCCACGTGATGATTGGCTGCTAAAAGAACGGTGGAGCATCTTGGATTGGGCATTAAATCAAACACATGGAGCAATTTTACGACGATGGTGACTATGACTCAACTAAAATATTCAAGATGACCTTCTGAGCAAAATGAAAAAGAAAATTCAAGATGACCTTTGTACAAAGAAAGTGAAAATTACTTTTAACAAATATCTTTTGTTTAATTTAAATGAAGCGTATAATCTGATCATTCATGAAACTTCAAGAAAGTTGAACCACAATTTCTCAGAAAACCACATTATGATATTAAATACTTAAAATACATCTTTCTTTCTTATACCTACTTAACACACTATGGACAACGTTAACGACACGACAACACCGTTCCTTAAATATATTTTTGAGTAAATTACAAAATGAATGTTATTTATTCCACTTTTTGTCTTCCATTTTATACTCCACAAATTACAATATAACACGTGTCAGGTTATTTTTTATTTGTTTCCATTTTAAATCTTAATTATTTTATAAGGAAAAAAAAAAAACGTGGTGAATGGTAATTGGTGGAGTATAAAGTGGAATACAAAAAGTGAGATATTACACCAACCTCCTTGAGATTTAACTAATTGACGCCCTCCCAAACTTTTGCATAGATGACACTCTCCCTCAAGGTTTCTATAAAGGAAATAGTTTATCTTCAATTCAGTTTGGAGGAATCCTCCTCCAACCCACTACATAGCAAGCAAATAGATCATTCACGTGTACTTTTAGTCACATGACATTTTTAATGAGTTATGTGACTTTTTAAAATACACATTTGTATAGTCTATTTGCTTGCCACGTAGTAGGTTGAAGGAAGATTCCTCCAAACCAGATTTGAGGAAAACTATGTCCTTCTATAAATACAAAAGATAAATCTATGTCAAACTTTTCTATAATAGAATGTATATTTCATTCTTAAGATTCTTACTCGTTTATACAACCTCAAAGGAAATTGTCATGCATACCTAAACTTAAGGCGGGAAGTGTCATTTTGTCTATAGAATTGAGATAAGAACTATATTTTTATATTTTTTGTTATTTTTAGAATAATGGAAATATTCTTTTGGCTAGAAAAAATCATTATGTGCATATAGGTGTTTTCTTTAGCTTTTATTATTGTTAAATTTATACAAACCTTTAAGGAAGAATTTGGCATTATGTAAAACCTGACGTTTTATTATTAAATTAAATGGAACTTTTTTATTATTTTCTTTCATATCTTTAATCATTGTATACTATTAATAATTTTGACAAATAAGGAAGTTATCTAACAAATAATATGAATTATGATCAATATGATTTAAAAGATAACTTCACAATTTACAGATTGACGTGATGAAATAAAAATTATTTGAATTATGTAAAAACTAACTTGATGTAAATATTCTATTATATATGAGAAAATAACATATGTTAAATCATGTTACAAACATCTTTCATGTATAAGTCAAATATACATATAACTTGTCCCCTGCTAAAAATATGTCTCCACCATCGAAAACACGATTAATTAAAGAATGTCTTAAGTTTCCAATCAAAGTAGTTGCTAACTAGTGCGATCGATACATGGGGAGGTTTATCAAAAAAATTATAAAGATAATACATAGTCAAATATTTACAAAGAAATTAAAAGTCAAATTAGAGAACTTTTAAAAAAATGTAACCTAATAAAAAAAAAAAAAAAAAATTTAATCATTGGGGTTACTTTATTCTAATAAAATAGTGAATTTAAATGATTTTAATTCACATATAATCTTCAATAATATTGTAGTTCACCCTCTATAAAAGAACCATGAAGAAATAACATTTGACCAAAAACATGATGACGTGAAAAAAAAAAAAAAAAAAGATGGTTTGATTTTCAAAACGTGACAGTATGGGAAACCGTTAATCAAAGCGTCAAAAAACTTTCATTAATGTCTAATATACTATATGTATTATATTAATAATTCTTTTACTAAGACTCTCAGTTTGGAATTGTAGGCCTCCTGAACGTGGAAAAGTCTGATCCATGAGCATCACCACGTGGTTGAAAGAAGCTTTTTTTTTTTTTTGAGAAGATAGAATACAGAAGCTATAAACACTATTCAATTCAATGAACGAGGACTTCTTTTAAACCAAACCCATCATTAAATAAAGCCCAAAACTTGACTTTTTAAAACTAAATCCATCATTTGATTATTTCTAAAGTAAACAATTAAAGACCAAAGAAAATTCATAAATGGGAATAAATTTTTTTTAATTATATATAAAAATTTCATGAATATATTACCCAAAAAAAATAAAATAAACCAAGATAACCACAAACTATAATTTGAAATTGCAGCAACCTAGTCCTAAACCCGGGAGTACATTTTTTTTTTAATAACCGGTAGTGCTATTATAAATTTATAACCATATTGGATTGGCCATTTGGCTTAATATTTTAGATTCATTCAACAAAATATAATACAAGTTGTAAAATTAGTTAAGGATCAGTCTAACATCAATGTTAAACTTAATGTGCATTTGAATACAGATTTTTGCTTATTGCTTTTTTTTTTTTTTTTTTTTTTTTATCTAGAAGTGATTGTTGGATATTCTCTAGATAAAAGTCAAAATATGGTTCTTATATAATCGTCGGTTAGCAATACGGTTGTAAATTCGTTCCCGGGCCTTCTACACACTTACTAAAAATTAATTAAAATATAATTGCATTTGAAAAAAGTGAGACTTCAAAAAATTGTATATAAATAAATAAGTTTAAAATTTAAAAGAAGAAATCGATGCCAAACAAATACTTAATTATTGATGTCAAATATTCCTAGGTCAGTGGAAGATGTAGACGAGCTTCCATGAAGCTCAGGAGAACTTGAAAGGAATTGGTTAAGCGGAATAAACTCATGCAACTGAAGACTAATGACCAAAGGACAAAAGAAGGGAGATTATTAAAATATAAACAAATAAAATGCTGGATAGTATAAATTGCATGGAAACCAACCTAAAACCATAAGCAACAGTCAACACGATAACCAACAAATAAAATAAGCAGCAGTCAACACCTTTTAGCTATAACAAAACTAATGTATGGTATCACCTTTTTTTTAAAGGTTAGTCGGACCATTCATCAATTTAAAAAGTGCATTTGCAAAGTCAATTTTTGGTATTATTTTGAACAGGACTACATATATAGAGTATTTTAAAGTTAATTTCTCTTTGACTTTGTTTTTTATTTGGCTAAGTAATAAGAAGATTTTATTCCCAAAAACAAAAAAAACAAAAAAGGGAGGAAGCATGCCATCTCCTACAAAAAATTGCAAAACAAAACACAAAATAAAATGTGAATTCTTCCTACCCAATTGTCAAAAAAAAAAAAAAAAAAAGAAGGGAAATTATATTTTCACACTCATTTTTGTTATTTCCACACCATTGTTGATGAAATAATCAAAATTAGTGTGAAATTTAACACTAACACCAACTTTTGTTATTTCCGCATCATTAGTGCGGAAATAACAAGAAGGTGGTGGAAAAAAAAAAAAAAAAAAAAAGCCCAAACTAATGAGAGAGTGGTCAAGGGAGTTTGCAGTTGCACGTCAGGTTCAACACATGAGCCGCACTCTATAAAAAAATAAAATAAATAAATAAATAAAAGATGTTAAGTTAACAACAATTCTGCTATGATTGGGGCAATTCCTCATTTTGGTGTTTATGAAGAGTTGATTGGGCATTTAAGCATGAACATTGCACAATTTTTGAGAAAAAAAAGTCTATTAATTTTTTGAATTTAACGGATTTTAGTAATCACGGGAGCTGCATATACCAATTAATGAGAGAGGGACATTACTCGATTTTATAGTTTAGAGAGAATCAGAGAACATTAAGATTAGTCTAATAGTTTAAGGAATGACAAAGTGTAATTAACCAAATTAATACATAGCATAATCATGGCAACAAAGGAGAGAAGTTAGATTAGGAAAAAAAAAACTATTTTAGTTAGTTAAAGTGTATGAAATTGGGGTATAAATGTAAAATTATCACTTAAAAATATATATATGCAATTACTCCAAACTAAAAAGGATATTCGCACTATACTTCAAAATTTTGCAATCAACACCCTAATTCAAAAATAATTTGTGATATCTATCAAGCATTCAAATTAGAGTCCTAATTAGTAGTGCACATTCTTATCAATTAAGGTGGTGTACATTACAAATTCACTCAAAGTTTAGAATCCACATTTCTATTTCCCTCATAACTTAGGGTGGATAATGTGAGAACTATGATTCGAGTGGATCGAATTTTTTAGTATCTCTCAGGCTTGACTTGAAAAAAAGAGCTTTGGTTGTGAAGTTGATGTGGACTCAAATGAGGGTCTCTCAATTAGGAACAAGATGTTCGAGGGAGAACAAGAAGAGAGAAAGGGGTTTAGTTGCGTGGAAGAAAGAGGAATTTTGGAAGAAAAAAAAAAAAAGAGAAAAATTTGAGGCCTTATTGCAAATCTTGATATAAGAAGGGTTTTGTTTTTTCATGGCTCATGGAGAATCATATGTTTTTTCCATTAGTAGATTGATGGAAAATTGACAACAGGGAACTATTTGGTACAATATCAAAGTTACTGTACCAAATTGGTGATTAAAAAAAATTCATTTAAGGTGTCTTAGTGTAGTAGTACAGAAGTTCGGAGATTTTTTTGTGCAATTTATACTTATTATAGTATAGATTTTGTGAATTGGTAAATTCTTTTAGTCACGATGTTTTTTATTTTTTATTTCGATAGTTGGGGAAGAGAGAATTTGAACCATAGTTCTCCTCATAAAGAAGACTAGTCAATGTCATAGTTTTCTTCATAAGTGCGTGTTTGACATTGTTGTAGAAAGTAGAGCTTTTGCAATATAAAATTTTAATTGAAAAACCTTTAATGTTTGGAGTGTTTGACAAAATACAGTGAATACTATATTTATAAAGCCTTGACAATTGCAAATTTTTTTTTTTCCCTAAAAACTCTAGATTTTAACTTTAACCTTAAACCTTAAAGTTGTTTCTAGCTTTAAAGACCCTTCAGGCTTGGTAATTTCAACTAAAAGGACACTTTTCAATCTTTACTAAGGTTCCGTTTGTTTCGATATAAAACATTTTCCGTAAAATGTTTTCATCATTTGCGGGTGTTTGTTTCGTTGTAAAATCAAAGTCAACAAGAAAACGTTTGTTGTTGACCGGAAAAACCTTAAGGAAATTTAGGAAAATGGTTTACGAAATTTTTTTTCCGTAAACCATTTTCCTAAACACGTGTTCTGCTCTTTTTCTCTGCTCTCTCTCTCTACTCTCTTTCTCTGCTCTTTCTCAACTCTCTCTCTCTCTCTCTCTCTCTCTCTCTCTCTCTCTCTCTCTCTCTACTGCCCCAAATCCGAACTCGACGAGGTGGTTGATGAGGTCGGTGAGCTCGTGGTTGAGGGCAACGCAGTGGGACTCGAGCTCGGATCGAAGCGCTTTGCGATCGAAGTCGCCCCAGATCTGGACCCGACGAGAACCGGTGTGCTTGTGCTCGTGCTCTCGATCGCTAAGAACCAGTGTGCTCGTGCTCGTGCTTGTGCCACCATCTCTCTCTCCGATGTGCTCGTGCGCCAAGAACCGGTGTTGCTCATGATTGTGATGATTTGTGGGTTTTGATTTGTTTGTTTTGGTTTGTTCTTGGTTTTGATTGAGTGGATTTTGCTGTGATGGTGGGTTTGTGGGTTTTTTTATGGTGGTTTGCGGTGGATTTATGGTGGATTGCGGTGGTGGGATTGCACTTTGCAATGGGTTTCTGAATTTTTATTTTTATTTTTTTCATTTTACGTTGCTCAAAACACTGTAAAATATTTTTCAGACTATTTTCCAAATTGCAACCAAACACAGGAAAAAAATTATTTTCCCAGAAATCATTTACATTTGCAAACATTTTACGGTAAAAAATAATTTACAGCGAAACAAACGAAGTCTAAAGCAAAACCAATCACCCTTAAACCTTCGTGGGATTGGGATTCACATAGCGTGTGTGCAATAGATTTAAGAGAATACATTCAATAAGGACTGAGTGTAATACCCGGTTTTACACCCTCCAATAAGAGCACGCCACATCACTATTTTTCGCCATCCAAAATGAACTCACCCACACACGATAATTGCTTTTAAAACTATCAAAACAAAAAAACAATTGCCAAGGAGAGAGAGGAGCACAGAGGGAGAAAAGAGAAACCACTGAAAGAACCCCACCCAAACACCACCCAACCATCACCACCGCAAGAACACCAACCCAACCACCGCAAGAACTCCACCCAACCACCACCACCGCAACAACCACACACCCACAACCAAATTTTCAACCACTTCCAAAAATAAAAAGGAAAACAGATTGGGAGGGAGAGAAAGAAAAGAACCAGGCAAGAGAGAGAAAGTAGATCGCGGCGTGGTTTTGAGGAAATGGGTTTTGTGGGGGTGGGTTTATGGGTTGTATTGGTGAGGGAAAGATGGTTTTGGAGGAGAGAGAGAGATGGATTTGTGGGTCTTGAGAGAGAGGAAGAGAGGGAAGAGAGATTTGGGGGTGGGGGCGGCCATGGAAGACGGTGGGAAGAAGAAAGGAGACGATGGGAAGAGAAATGGAGAAAACTTAGATTTGATTGTGTATGGTAGGATTTATGGTTTTATTTGTAAAATGCTTACGTGACACTTCCTAATTGGAGTGTGTAAAACTGAGTTTTACATCAGTTCCTTATTGAATTTATTGGATCCTCTATTTTGGGAATGCATTTTAGAGAATACAAGAATGCATTCTAGAGAATGTATTCTGCTGAAAATAGTGTATTTGGTAAAATATTGAAATTATTTATAAGAAGTGATTATGTTGAAAGGAATTGTATTTGGTTGGTATTTTAAAGAATGCATTCTTCCTATTAAATAATATATTATTAGTATACATTATGTAATTAACATTTTTTTTTTTAAATATCTCAATACAAGGCTAAAAATACATTTATTACCAATACAAAATTAACAATGTAATAAAGAAATAAAGTATTACGTTGTGATTTAAATTAATGTCTACTAATAAAAAAAATAAGGTCATGATTTGTGCACATCTCCTTGCACACATTTTTATAAAATTTGAATAATGTAATAAAAAAATATAGAAAAATGTGTATTGCGTATGCAATAGAGATATACACAAACCATTTATGATAAAAAATATCATAGACATCTTCTAAATAAATTTTCATAATTCTACACTTTGCACCAAACAAAGTGAACATACAAATAAAACCAATTTAGTTTTTTCCCTTTCAAATTTTTTTTTCTTCTTTCTTTTCCACTCCCCCTTTTTTCCCACCATACACGTAAACCCCACTCCCCATTTCTTCCCCCCATTTATTTTTTCCTTTTTATTTCCTTTTCTTTTTTCCTCCCCCACTACACACATACATCCCCCCTCACCCATCTCATTTTTTTTCTCTCTTTTTTCTTCTCCCCCATACACACATACATCCCCCCTCACCCATCTCATTTTTTTCTCTCATTTCCTCCTCACAGTTCACACCCCTCCCCCATTTCTCAGTTTTTTTTTTTTTTTTATATAATATCCAAACATTACAAACATTACAAATAAAAGAAAATGAAATAAAAGAAAAAACATAATGTGACATAAAATCCAAACATTACAAATAAAGTGCTGAAAAAAGCACATCATAACAAGTTTACATTAAACAAAGAAAAAAAATTACCAACGATCATTTCAAATCATCACTGGTTCTTTGATACAAAATGAGAAAATGAGAATACTTTTTCAAAGATAAAAGAAAGAAAGAGAAAAAATAGGGAACACATCAAAAAAAGAGAAAAAGTAGGGAACAAAAGAGAGGGAAGGAAAATAAAAGAAAGAAAGAGAAAAATTAAGCAGGGAAAAAAGAGTTGTTCGAGTAATAAATTGTTGTAAGTGGGTCCTATTTACTTTAGCAAAAATTAAAAGTAGAAACTAGAATCAGAATCCAAAATATTTTGAATTCTTGACTTCTGCTCTAGAAATGAGAATTTGCAAAATGTATTCTGCCTAGAATGCATTTTGCAATTTTCCAAAATCCCAACTAAACATCTCAGATTTTTTGTAGAATACATTCTATACATAAAAATCCATAAAATCACTTTTAAGTCGAGGATCCAAACACAACCTTAATCTCTAGATTTAAAGGATTGAGACTAGAAGTTAGTTTTTCAACATTTCTATCTCGGTCGTCCAAATAAATATACTAAAAAAAAATTAAATAGTTACTTTTAATTTAGATGGTTGAAATGAAAAGTTGAAAAAATAACTTCAATCTAAGTGGTTAAATCTGTTGCACGGTACAATACTTTTCTTAAGTATTGCATGGACCTAGATCCGTTCCCAAGTCTTGAGCTAAAGGGTCAGCGGTGACGAATACGCTTATCGGACGGCTACTAAGGAGGAGCTCATATTGGATAGCATACGCCTGTCCTCTTCGTAGTTCTCCTTATAACAAAACCAATCTCCCTCTTCACCTTTCTCTAAACCCTACCCTCTCTCCCTCACCAACTCCATGTCTATTCAATCAGGTTAGTCTCTCTCTCTCCCTTGTACACTTCAACTGAATAAATGTTTTTCCTCGCCATGAAATATTGTTAATTGTTAAATAAATGTCACTGTTTTTTCTCAAATGAAATTGGGCATTGAATCTCAAATTTTTTTCTTTTTTATTTATTTTACATTTGTTAATGTTTGTAAAAAGCTTTCAATGGCTGTTGAGAGACCTTACAAAATGAAATTAGATTACACACTTCTGAATCTTACTCTGTTTTTACTAATAATATATGTTTTATTTTTATTTTTGTCGTCTGAGAAATTAAAACTGAAAGAATGAAAAAATGCACTTAATTGAGATTTGAGATTGAAATTAATAACTTTGTGAAATTCTGAAAGTGGGTATCAAATGGCTGTGTGTGAAAAGAAAAAAAAAAAAAATAGAGCACAAGAAATAGGAAATGGTTCAGATATTCATAATCTCAATTTAGACAAGAACCAAATTTAGCAAAACAAATCTATCTCTCCTTAACGATGACCCACATTTGAGTCTTTGCCGAATGGGAAACAATGTTCAATGCGAGTAGCACGTGGGGTTGCAGAATTGAAGACTGTAATTCATTGGAAAGACACATATAGAGGTTACTGGTCAGGGTGCCAAACCCGTTTATCGCTGAGTGAACTTGACAACCGTGTAATACATGGTTACTTTCCTACTAATTTATACAAGTCGCTTTCCTGATAGATTTTAGGTACTTGGTTGCTGGGAAGAAAGAGATGTAAAAAATGTGCATTAAAAAATAATAATTGAGAAATGAGCAATCATACTTAGAGACAGTTGACATGTTAA
>OU015771.1:25529585-25547328 GCA_907173295.1 Fagus sylvatica
ATTCTAATAAAATAGTGAATTTAAATGATTTTAATTCACATATAATCTTCAATAATATTGTAGTTCACCCTCTATAAAAGAACCATGAAGAAATAACATTTGACCAAAAACATGATGACGTGAAAAAAAAAAAAAAAAAAGATGGTTTGATTTTCAAAACGTGACAGTATGGGAAACCGTTAATCAAAGCGTCAAAAAACTTTAATTGATGTCTAATATACTATATGTATTATATTAATAATTCTTTGACTAAGACTCTCAGTTTGGAACTTTAGGCCTCCTGAACGTGGAAAAGTCTGATCCATGAGCATCACCACGTGGTTGACAGAAGCTATAAACACTATTCAATGAACGAGGACTTCTTTTAAACCAAACCCATCATTAAATAAAGCCCAAAACTTGACTTTTTAAAACTAAATCCATCATTTGATTATTTCTAAAGTAAACAATTAAAGACCAAAGAAAATTCATAAATGGGAATAAATTTTTTTTAATTATATATAAAAATTTCATGAATATATTACCCAAAAAAAATAAAATAAACCAAGATAACCACAAACTATAATTTGAAATTGCAGCAACCTAGTCCTAAACCCGGGAGTACATTTTTTTTTTTAATAACCGGTAGTGCTATTATAAATTTATAACCATATTGGATTGGATTGGCTTAATATTTTGGATTCATTCAACAAAATATTATACAAGTTGTAAAATTAGTTAAGGATCAGTCTAACATCAATGTTAAACTTAATGTGCATTTGAATACAGATTTTTGCTTATTGCTTTTTTTTTTTTTTTTTTTTTTATCTAGAAGTGATTGTTGGATTTTCTCTAGATAAAAGTCAAAATATGGTTCTTATATAATCATCAGTTAGTCATACAATGGTAAATTCGTTCCCGGGCCTTCTACACAACTTACTAAAAATTGATTAAAAGTATAATTGCATATGAAAAAAGTGAGACTTCAAAAAATTGTATATAAATAATATAAGTTTAAAATTTAAAAGAAGAAATCGATGCCAAACAAATACTTAATTATTGATGTCAAATATTCCTAGGTCAGTGGAAGATGTAGACGAGCTTCCATGAAGCTCAGGAGAACTTGAAAGGAATTGGTTAAGCGGAATAAACTCATGCAACTAAAGACTAATGACCAAAGGACAAAAGAAGGGAGATTATTAAAATATAAACAAATAAAATGCTGGATAGTATAAATTGCATGGAAACCAACCTAAAACCATAAGCAACAGTCAACACGATAACCAACAAATAAAATAAGCAGCAGTCAACACCTTTTAGCTATAACAAAACTAATGTATGGTATCACCTTTTTTTTAAAGGTTAGTCCGGACCATTCATCAATTTAAAAAGTGCATTTGCAAAGTCAATTTTTGGTATTATTTTGAACAGGACTACATATATAGAGTATTTTAAAGTTAATTTCTCTTTGACTTTGTTTTTTATTTGGCTAAGTAATAAGAAGATTTTATTCCCAAAAACAAAAAAAACAAAAAAGGGAGGAAGCATGCCATCTCCTACAAAAAATTGCAAAACAAAACACAAAATAAAATGTGAATTCTTCCTACCCAATTGTCAAAAAAAAAAAAAAAAGAAGGGAAATTATATTTTCACACTCATTTTTGTTATTTCCACACCATTGTTGATGAAATAATCAAAATTAGTGTGAAATTTAACACTAACACCAACTTTTGTTATTTCCGCATCATTAGTGCGGAAATAACATAAGGGGGCGTGGAAATAACAAAAAAAATAAAAAAAAAAAAAAAGCCCAAACTAATGAGAGAGTGGTCAAGGGAGTTTGCAGTTGCACGTCAGGTTCAACACATGAGCCGCACTCTATAAAAAAATAAAATAAATAAATAAAAAAAGGATGTTAAGTTAACAACAATTCTGCAATGATTGGGGCAATTCCTCAACTTTATAAAACAAGTTTTTTTTTTTACCCTATCTGATTCGGATGGAATAACATTTTGGTGTTTATGAAGAGTTGATTGGGCATTTAAGCATGACATTGCACAATTTTTGAGAAAAAAAAGTCTATTAATTTTTTGAATTTAACGGATTTTAGTAATCACGGGAGCTACATATACCAATTAATGAGAGAGGGACATTACTCGATTTTATAGTTTAGAGAGAACATTAAGATTAGTCTAATAGTTTAAGGAATGACAAAGTGTAATTAACCAAATTAATACATAGCATAATCATGGCAACAAAGGAGAGAAGTTAGATTAGAAAAAAAAAAACTATTTTAGTTAGTTAAAGTGTATGAAATTGTGGTATAAATGTAAAATTATCACTTAAAAATATATATATGCAATTACTCCAAACTAAAAAGGATATTTGCAATATACTTCAAAATTTTGCAATCAACACCCTAATTCAAAAATAATTTGTGATATCTATCAAGCATTCAAATTAGAGTCCTAATTAGTAGTGCACATTCTTATCAATTAAGGTGGTGTACATTACAAATTCACTCAAAGTTTAGAATCCACATTTCTATTTCCCTCATAACTTAGGGTGGATAATGTGAGAACTATGATTCGAGTGGATCGAATTTTTTAGTATCTCTTAGGCTTGACTTGAAAAAAGAGCTTTGGTTGTGAAGTTGATGCGGACTCAAATGAGGGTCTCTCAATTAGGAACAAGATGTTCGAGGGAGAACAAGAAGAGAGAAAGGGGTTTAGTTGCGTGGAAGAAAGAGGAATTTTGGAAGAAAAAAAAAAAAAGAGAAAAATTTGAGGCCTTATTGCAAATCTTGATATAAGAAGGGTTTTGTTTTTTCATGGCTCATGGAGAATCGTATATTTTTTCCATTAGTAGATTGATGGAAAATTGACAACAGAGAACTATTTGGTACAGTATCAAAGTTACTGTACCAAATTGGTGATAAAAAAAAATTCATTTAAGGTGTCTTAGTGTAGTAGTACAGAAGTTCGGAGATTTTTTTGTGCAATTTATACTTATTATAGTATAGATTTTGTGAATTGGTAAATTCTTTTAGTCACGATGTTTTTTATTTTTTATTTCGATAGTTGGGGAAGAGAGAATTTGAACCATAGTTCTCCTCATAAAGAAGACTAGTCAATGTCATAGTTTTCTTCATAAGTGCGTGTTTGACATTGTTGTAGAAAGTAGAGCTTTTGCAATATAAAATTTTAATTGAAAAACCTTTAATGTTTGGAGTGTTTGACAAAATACAGTGAATACTATATTTATAAAGCCTTGACAATTGCAAATTTTTTTTTTTCCCTAAAAACTCTAGATTTTAACTTTAACCTTAAACCTTAAAGTTGTTTCTAGCTTTAAAGACCCTTCAGGCTTGGTAATTTCAACTAAAAGGACACTTTTCAATCTTTACTAAGGTTCCGTTTGTTTCGATATAAAACATTTTCCGTAAAATGTTTTCATCATTTGCGGGTGTTTGTTTCGTTGTAAAATCAAAGTCAACAGGAAAACGTTTGTTGTTGACCGGAAAAACCTTAAGGAAATTTAGGAAAATGGTTTACGAATTTTTTTTTCCGTAAACCATTTTCCTAAACACGTGTTCTGCTCTTTTTCTCTGCTCTCTCTCTCTCTACTCTCTTTCTCTGCTCTTTCTCAGCTCTCTCTCTCTCTCTCTACTGCCCCAAATCCGGACCCGACGAGGTGGTTGATGAGGTCGGTGAGCTCGTGGTTGAGGGCAACGCAGTGGGACTCGAGCTCGGATCGGAGCGCTTCGCGATCGAAGCCGCCCCAGATCTGGACTCGACGAGAACCGGTGTGCTTGTGCTCGTGCTCTCGATCGCTAAGAACCAGTGTGCTCGTGCTCGTGCTTGTGCCACCATCTCTCTCTCCGACGTGCTCGTGCGCCAAGAACCGGTGTTGCTCATGATTGTGATGATTTGTGGGTTTTGATTTGTTCTTGGTTTTGATTGAGTGGATTTTGCTGTGATGGTGGGTTTGTGGGTTTTTTTATGGTGGTTTGCGGTGGATTTATGGTGGATTGCGGTGGTGGGATTGCACTTTGCAAGTGGGTTTCTGAATTTTTATTTTTATTTTTTTCATTTTACGTTACTCAAAACACTGGAAAATATTTTTCAGACTATTTTCCAAATTGCAACCAAACACAGGAAAAAAATTATTTTCCCAGAAATCATTTACATTTGCAAACATTTTACGGTAAAAAATAATTTACAGCGAAACAAACGAAGTCTAAAGCAAAACCAATCACCCTTAAACCTTCGTGGGATTGGGATTCACATAGCGTGTGTGCAATAGATTTAAGAGAATACATTCAATAAGGACTGAGTGTAATACCCGGTTTTACACCCTCCAATAAGAGCACGCCACATCACTATTTTTCGCCATCCAAAATGAACTCACCCACACACGATAATTGCTTTTAAAACTATCAAAACAAAAAAACAATTGCCAAGGAGAGAGAGGAGCACAGAGGGAGAAAAGAGAAACCACTGAAAGAACCCCACCCAAACACCACCCAACCATCACCACCGCAAGAACACCAACCCAACCACCGTAAGAACTCCACCCAACCACCACCACCGCAACAACCACGCACCCACAACCAAATTTTCAACCACTTCCAAAAATAAAAAGGAAAACAGATTGGGAGGGAGAGAAAGAAAAGAACCAGGCAAGAGAGAGAAAGTAGATCGCGGCGTGGTTTTGAGGAAATGGGTTTTGTGGGGGTGGGTTTATGGGTTGTATTGGTGAGGGAAAGATGGTTTTGGAGGAGAGAGAGATGGATTTGTGGGTCTTGAGAGAGAGGAAGAGAGGGAAGAGAGATTTGGGGGTGGGGGCGGCCATGGAAGACGGTGGGAAGAAGAAAGGAGACGGTGGGAAGAGAAATGGAGAAAACTTAGATTTGATTGTGTATGGTAGGATTTATGGTTTTATTTGTAAAATGCTTACGTGACACTTCCTAATTGGAGTGTGTAAAACTGAGTTTTACATCAGTTCCTTATTGAATTTATTGGATCCTCTATTTTGGGAATGCATTTTAGAGAATACAAGAATGCATTCTAGAGAATGTATTCTGCTGAAAATAGTGTATTTGGTAAAATATTGAAATTATTTATAAGAAGTGATTATGTTGAAAGGAATTGTACTTGATTGGTATTTTAAAGAATGCATTCTTCCTATTAAATAATATATTATTAGTATACATTATGTAATTAACATTTTTTTTTTTAAATATCTCAATACAAGGCTAAAAATACATTTATTACCAATACAAAATTAACAATGTAATAAAGAAATAAAGTATTACGTTGTGATTTAAATTAATGTCTACTAATAAAAAAAATAGGTCATGATTTGTGCACATCTCCTTGCACACATTTTTATAAAATTTGAATAATGTAATAAAAAAAATATAGAAAAATGTGTATTGTGTATGCAATAGAGATATACACAAACCATTTATGATAAAAAATATCATAGACATCTTCTAAATAAATTTTCACAATTCTACACTTTGCACCAAACAAAGTGAACATACAAATAAAACCAATTTAGTTTTTTCCCTTTCAATTTTTTTTTTTTCTTTCTTTTCCACTCCCCCTTTTTCACTCAATTCAACTCCCCATTTTTTTTTCCTTTTTTTTCCCCACCACCCATGTACCCCCTGCCTTTCTTTTTTCTTCTCCCCCACTACACACATACATCCCCCCTCACCCATCTCATTTTTTTTCTCTCTTTTTTCTTCTCCCCCTACACACATACATCCCCCCTCACCCATCTCATTTTTTTCTTTCTCTATTTCCTCCTCACAGTTCACACCCCTCCCCCATTTCTCAGTTTTTTTTTTTTTTTATATAATATCCAAACATTACAAACATTACAAATAAAAGAAAATGAAATAAAAGAAAAAACATAATGTGACATAAAATCCAAACATTACAAATAAAGTGCTGGAAAAAACACATCATAACAAGTTTACATTAAACAAAGAAAAAAAATTACCAACGATCATTTCAAATCATCACTAGTTCTTTGATACAAAATGAGAAAACGAGAATACTTTTTCAAAGATAAAAGAAAGAAAGAGAAAAAATAGGGAACACATCAAAAAAAGAGAAAAAGTAGGGAACAAAAGAGAGGAAAGGGAAATAAAAGAAAGAAGGAGAAAAATTAAGCAAGAAAAAAAGAGTTGTTCGAGTAATAAATTGTTGTAAGTGGGTCCTATTTACTTTAGCAAAAATTAAAAGTAGAAACTAGAATCAGAATCCAAAATATTTTGAATTTTGACTTCTGCTCTAGAAATGAGAATTTGCAAAATGTATTCTGCCTAGAATGCATTTTGAATTTTCCAAAATCCCAACTAAACATCTCAGATTTTTTGTAGAATACATTCTATACATAAAAATCCATAAAATCACTTTTAAGTCGAGGATCCAAACACAACCTTAATCTCTAGATTTAAAGGATTGAGACTAGAAGTTAGTTTTTCAACATTTCTATCTCGGTTCGTCCAAATAAATATATTAAAAAAAAAATTAAATAGTTACTTTTAATTTAGATGATCTGAGATGAAAAGTTGAAAAAATAACTTCAATCTAAGTGGTTAAATCGGTTGCACGGTACAATACTTTTTCTTAAGTATTGCATGGACCTAGATCCGTTCCCAAGTCTTGAGCTATAGGGTCAGCGGTGAACGAATACGCTCATCGGACGGCTACTAAGGAGGAGCTCATATTTGGATAAGCATACGCCTGGTCCTCTTCGTAGTTCTCCTTATAACAAAACCAATCTCCCTCTTCACCTTTCTCTAAACCCTAACCCTCTCTCCCTCACCAACTCCATGTCTATTCAATCAGGTTTAGTCTCTCTCTCTCTCTCTCTCTTGTACACTTCAACTGAATAAATGTTTTTCCTCGCCATGAAATATTGTTAATTGTTAAATAAATGTCACTGTGTTTTTTCTCAAATGAAATTGGGCACTGAATCTCAAATTTTTTATCTTTTATTATTTTACATTTGTTACATGTTTGTAAAAAGCTTTCAATGGCTGTTGAGAGACCTTACAAAATGAAATTAGATTGCACTTCTGAATCTTACTCTGTTTTTACTAATAATATATGTTTTATTTTTATTTTTGTCGTCTGAGAAATTAAAACTGAAAGAATGAAAAAATGCACTTAATTGAGATTTGAGATTGAAATTAATAACTTTGTGAAATTCTGAAAGTGGGTATCAAATGGCTGTGTGTGAAAAGAAAAAAAAAAAAAATAGAGCACAAGAAATAGGAAATGGTTCAGATATTCATAATCTCAATTTAGACAAGAACCAAATTTAGCAAAACAAATCTATCTCTTAGTCCTTTAAACATATTTGGAAAACTACTTCCTTAACTATGACCCACATTTGAAGTCTTTGCCGAATGTGAAACAATGTTCAATGCAAGTAGCATGTGGGGTTGCGGAATTGAAGACTGTGATTCTTTGGAAAGACACATATGGAGGTTACTGGTCAGGGTGCCAAACCCGTTTATCGCTGAGTGAACTTGACAACTGTGTAATACATGGTTTACTTTCCTACAAAATTCATACAAGTCGCTTTCCTGATAGATTTTAGGTCCTTGGTTGCTGGGAAGAAAGAGATGTAAAAAATGTGCATTAAAAAATAATAATTGAGAAATGAGCAATCATACTTAGAGACAGTTGACATGTTAAACAATTTGTGCCGTTTTTCCAATCCTAATCTTTGTTGCAATGTTGCTTACTCAAAATTAAGAATGTTATGGTTTGCAACTCCTATAATGCTTTTGCAGCTTCTCCCATATTTCCGTGGTTATCTATTTTATTTTTTATTTTTTTGCATTTGGTTTATATTACAGGATTTGCAAAACTGTTTGTTCTTATTATCAAATGGTCTTCTGCAGGGTCATTTCTGATTACATTCAGATTTTCATGCTAATGCTTTATAATGTTTTAAGAGTGAGTCGGTGCTTATATCAATCCCCCAAGGCCTTAAGTCTACTCACTCTAGTTCATAGTCTTTGTCATTCAGAAATTTTCAGCACCGTGAGGGAAGTCAATATAAAAGGTGCTTCTAGCTTGTCTACTCTTGTATGTGATGGAGAATCTCAGATTCCACAATCTCAAACCGTATCATCCTTAAGTGTGAAATCCAACCCTGAAATAGAAAAGAAGTATGTCCATCATGTTTATGATGCTATTGCTCCCCATTTTAGTTCTACTTGATTTGCTAAGTGGCCAAAAGTTGCTACCTTTTTATCATCTTTGCCTTCAGGATCTCTTGTCCTGGATGCGGGATGTGGCAATGGTAAGTACTTGGGTTTGAATCCTGATTGCTTTTTCGTAGGATGTGATATAAGTGCTCCCCTTATCCAAATCTGTGCGGATAGAGGGCATGAAGTACTCGTTGCAGATGCTGTTAACCTTCCATACAAAACTGGTTTTGGTGACGCGGCAATCTCTATTGCTGTATTACATCATCTTAGTACAGAGATTAGGAGGAAAAAAGCAATTGAAGAATTAGTTAGAGTTGTCAAAAAGGGTGGGCTAGTTCTGATAACAGTTTGGGCCGTAGAACAAGAGGATTGATCACTGGTTGCCAAATGGACTCCACTGACTGAAAAGTACGATGAAGAGTGGATAGGATCAGGTAGTCCTCGTGCTCGTAGCCCTTCAGCCTTACCTTTAGAAAGCATACCAGAAAGTGAGGAGAATGGTTCCAGAGAGCATGTAAAAGATTCCAAGGAGAGCTCAATGGAGAAGATGCATGAAACTATGCATCTGACCTCTCAAAGTGAAAGTGATTCAGTGATCTTTAAACATGAAAAGCATACCACGAATCAACAGGAGTATTTTGTTCCTTGGCACTTACCTTATCATCATGCTGAAGTAAGTGGCACTTCTGCTTGTGCTCTTGCAAATGGTCTGGCAAAGAAAGATGATAAGAAAGGTGCAGTAGTGTACAATAGATATTACCATGTTTTCAGTGAAGGCGAGCTGGAAAGGTAACTTATGGCTTTCTTTTATATGTTCTCGCTGGGAGTAACTTGCTTCTATTGCTTTTCTATTGATCGTTAATTGTATTATTGATTGCTATCTGTGCTTTTTTATCAATTGGTTTTGAATAACTCAAAGGAAATTCTGGTCTATCTTCTCTTGCTCAAATTATCTTACATGTAGCTAGCTAGATTAGAATATGTGCCCATTGCAATTTTGGCGCATCTATAATATAGATCTCTGATATCATTGTATCACCTGCACCATACTTATGGAATATATAGCTTGCATAACACTAAGATGTTTTTGGAGAGGGAAGTAGAGAAGAAATGGAGAGCAACCCAAGAGGACATGCATAAAATTGATCTTAGTGATAATTTAGGTTACATATTTAGCAAGAATGCATATCAGCCAGTTTTGTCAACTTATTTATTAGTATGGGAGATTGAGTTTCATTTTATAGGATTAGGAATGTATGGCTGAAATTACTAAAAAAACAAAGGAATCTATGGCTGAAAATCGGTATTTCCCTGATCAATTGCATGATATGAATGCTTATATCTATGTAAGTTTGTGCCAGAAGACCCTTTACTGCACTATGAGGGGGCCAATTCTGCCAACTGAAAGTCATCTAATGAGAAGAGGCCCATTAATGGTAGTGTTGAAGAAAATTTAAACAATTGCAAGGAAACTCATGGTAACATTTGATGATCTTCACCATTCTCAAGCATACTAGACATATCCCTCCATTGTTTTTCCCGGCTTTTTTGTTGGTGCCAGGCTGAGATATCTAAAGAAATTGTATAAAATATTTTGCTTTTGTTTGATTTTATAGCTTCACTTTCCTTTACTGGTTCATGCCTTGACATGCTTGTGTACACATGATGGATAATTTTTCTTCCCCCTTGTTTATCTTATCTCTCTGCAGGTTAGTATCTGGTATGGACAATGCAGTCATTGTTGATCGCTTTTATGACAAATCAAACTGGTGTATCATTCTTGAGAAAATATTATGACAAATCAAACTTGATGAGATGTCAAAGGATGTAATTGGATTTATGTATAAGATGGTTGCTCTTCATAGTCCACGTAGCACCAGAAGTTAGCGGTTACTATGCTCAGTGCACTGTTTTCTTACATATGTGATGTGGCTGAGCTGGGGAAACGCTGGGTGCATGTGGTTGAAGGATTTTTATTTTATTTTTGTGGGACATATGGAGAGAGAGCAAACTGAACTGTAATATGCATTGATCTTGAAGGATATGTGTTTTACCATTACATGCATGGGCCTTGTAAGGGATGTATTTTAGAGGTTCTTCTACGCCTCTGTAATAATCAACCTTGGATCAAATTTGTCTTTCTGTTATCAAGTTATGAATAATTTATTTATCTTATTGAATACCGCTAGGATATCATAAGAACAAAATAAGAAACCTACCTGCGCATATTGAATGCTTATTGGTTAGTCAGAAAAGAAGGAACGTAGCTAGAGACTAGAGTGGACTATTTTATTCCCCAAGGAGGACCACCCACCAGGACATCTGGACATAGCATTTGACAACAATGTCATGGTTGCATCTAATATATATGCTCACAATGGTTGGATTCAACTTTTCTGATTGATAATAGCTGCTGTTGGTTTAGGGAGCAAATGAAGCTGGTTGATAATAGTAGCTGCAAAAGAACCTCCTGGATTTGAATATGCAAATGAATCAAGCTGTATGTGAACAACTTGAAGTACAACAATGATCGAGGTCAGGAGTAAACTTGCGGCTTTATTAACAAACGGGTAATTTTTTCTTCAAATTATAAAATGATAGCAAAATCTACAAACTTTTGAATTATGATTATCGATTTTTATTTATTTATTTTTTTTTAAAAAAAGATCATAATTATAAAGATAGTTAACTGAGCCTTTTCACCAAAAAAGAAAAAGTTAAATGAGCCCAACCCAATCCAACCCAACCCAACGGACAACCTCAGGAAATGAGCACCCACCCGATTGGCCCGTGCAATCCACGGTCTCCTCATAATCGTTTATCTTCAAATTCATATAAAAATTAATGTGACCTAAGCCAAATGGCAATACCCGTCTTAAAAATGACTCTTGTTAGCATTTTCGATGTGGTGAGCTAAAATGAGTAGGGTAAGGTAAAGTAATAATAAGTGCTTTGAGATTGATTCCATCAAAAAAAAAAAAAAAAGTGCTTTGAGATTGATTTTCATGATTATATATTGTTCTCGGACTTGAAAACGGTATTTAATTTCAGTGCCAAACGGATGTTTTGATTTGAGGGTCTTATTTTTCTGATAATATGTCATGTCAATGAAGTTGATTTTCCCAATATTATAAGGGAAATGATTCTTTCACACCATGGTGTGAAACAGTGTTTTCACACCATGGATGTGGATGAATCACATGAGGACATGTGTTTAGATAGGGCCCACCGGTCTCACTACTTAAAATTCAAGCAAATAAGTATCCTATTCATGGATTACTTTAACCCATAACCAAACACATCAAAATTGTTGTTGTTGAACCCGAGGAGCACTTGATTTCTTTTGCACTTTGCTTTCTCCTTTTGCAGTCAACCTACTGCTATCTACTATTTTTTATTTTTCTTTCAATTGTCAGGATAATGAAGAAGAAGAAAAAATTAAGTCAAGCAAAGATTTTTTTACAACAATCTATTTTAGATAAATTATGGCAACAGAAGCTCTCTCCTTCCCCAAGCTCTCTCCTCCATTGAAATTGTACTCCCACGAAGCTTTCTCCTCCATTGAAGCTCTGCTCCCGAAACTCTCTCTTCCATTGAAGATCTGATCTCTCTCTCATGAAAGCATGGCTTGATATTTGAAGGTGTGGGTTTGATGTTTGAAAGAGTGGATTTCTTTGGGTTCGAGAATGGTTTCACAGAAAAAGCTTTTGATGTTTGAAGATTTGGTGTTTCTTTGAGTTTGGAAATGGTTCCACGAAGAGAGATTTTTATGTTTGAAGTTGTGGGTTTCACGGTATTTGGGAATAAAATTTTGATTTTCATTGTATTTGTGAGGTTTTGAATGTGTAGTTTCTTTTGTGTTTGTGAATAGAAATTTAATTTTAAATGATTTTGATTGAGATTGGAAATAATAAAGTTTTGGTTTTTTTTTTGGAAGTGATTTTTGTTGAGATAGAAAATAATAAAATTGTTACAAAGATGGAACCACAGTTTTATTTTCCAAATTTTTAGACATACACATACTGTAGAAATTATGGACAATTATGTTTGACCATGTTGAATCGATGCTAAGAAATATGAACAATTAGTATGAACATTCGAGTCTATCCAGAAAATGTGGACAATTTTATTTAAGTGTGGACAATATTGTCCACACTTTCTGGGAATTGGTATGAACATTTGAGTCCACCCAGAAAATGTGAATAGTGTTAGTATGAACATTCAAGTCTACCCAGAAAATGTGAACAGTATTAGTATGAACATTCGAGTCTACCCAGAAAATGTGGACAATTTTATTTAAAGTGTGGACAATATTGTCCACACTTTTTAGGAATTGATATGAACATTCGAGTCTACCCAGAAAATATGAACAGTGTTAGTATGAACATTCAACTCTACCCAGAAAATGTGAACAGTGTTAGTATGAACATTCGAGTCTACCCAGAAAATGTGGACAATTTTATTTAAAGTGTGGACAATATTGTCCACACTTTTTAGGAATTGGTATGAACATTCGAGTCTACCCAGAAAATGTGAACAGTGTTAGTATGAACATTCAAGTCTACTCAGAAAATGTGGACAATTTTATTTAAGTGTGGACAATATTGTCCACACTTTCTGGGAATTGGTATGAACATTCGAGTCTACCCAGAAAATGTGAACAGTGTTAGTATGAACATTCGAGTCTACCCAGAAAATGTGAATAGTGTTAGTATGAACATTCGAGTCTACCCAGAAAATGTGGACAATTTTATTTAAAGTGTGGACAATATTGTCCACACTTTATAAAAATTAATATGAACATTCGAGTCTAAGTAAAAAATATATACATTTTGGAAGGAAAGTAATAGTTGGATTTTTTAGGACAAAGCTAGCTATTTGGATAAACTAAATAATGCTTTTGTGAGTAAGCTATTTGATTGGTCTCGAAACTTAGGTTTAACAAATACTACTATTGTTATTGATTTTGTATTTTTTTTAGGTGCTACTTAGTTCACTTCTTCTTCATTATAATCTTGTTGACCTCAATGTGCATCCTTTATGCACCTAGAGACCATATTCCGTTAAATTACAAATTCTTATTACTTATAAAAAAAATGTGGACAATTTCATTTAGGTTTGGACAATATTGTCCACACTTTCTGGAAAATTAGTATGAACATTTCAGTCTACTTAAAAAATGTGGAATAATTAATATTTAAATTTCCATCTACAATAGGTTCAAGACCATTGCATTTACATTAATACTAGATAATCAAACATTACAAAGAGAAAAATATAAAAACATTAAATACATCGTATGGTTATAGCAAATCTGACTTGGGCAAGATCTGTCATATAAAAATTTAAAGTTTCAAGAACCGTGTTGCTCAAAGCAAGCTCGTGTAGCCATTCACTATCACTCTAAATAATTGAGCCCTCCTCCAAAAACAAAGTTTTTAAATTCCTGAAGAAGCATATAAAGAATAACACGTTAATCAATAGTGAATTCAACGGACACAATAACTAATAAGAAAATAATAATGAGGTGGAGGAGAAGTGAGATATTAATATATCTTGGAGATGACGTGAATTGCATATCTTGGATTGCTTTCTCAAAATCTGCATTTTATTTTCTTAAAAGCAATAATGCTAACTCACGCACAAACCAAATAAAGGAATACGTAATTGATAAGTCATGATTTTATACATTTTGACATCATTTTTCTATACATTTTGACATCTTAAAAGCAATAATGCTAACCCAGTCACTCTCCTCCCTCACTGAAATCTAAGAATCAGTGTGCAAGTGTGGGATTGCCATAATTCACTGACCCAAAAGCCAAAATACCCAAATCAAATAAAAAAATCAGGGCTTCTCAGTGAGACATTCAGTCAAACAGTTTCTGTGACTTGTCATTTTATCAAAACCCACATACAAAAATCAAATGAAAGCCACATTATCAAGAACTCTTTACCTGGTTGGTTTCCCAAAAAAAAAAAAAACCACAAATATTTTTCTATCCTAACAAAACAAAATCAATCGAATTTATTTTTTGGTTGGAAAAATCAAAGCAGAGGAAATCAAGTAACATGATTAATTAAAGATGGTAAAGCAACAGTGTCAAAATTAATTGATATTTAGCATACCTTGCCTTTTCTATTTAGAATCATGCAAAATCCTCCATCCACTTTGAAAGACGGATATGCGAGCAGTAAACTTACAGTAACGACTTTTCAACTAAGATACTTGTACAAGGAATAAGAAAACTTTTCACTACTTTTGCCTTGAAAACTGCTCCCTGAAGAAAAAAAAAAAAAAACATGTGAAGACCCCACCTTGAAGCTTCGGCCAAGCAATAGATCTGGGGAAAAAAAATTACAAAAATTAGAGCAAATAGAGAGACAGAGAGAGATTTTGGCTTACTTAGAAAATTAAGAGATAGATACACAGCCTCAGCTATTGGTTGGTGAAGCTGTAAAAACTAACTGATATATGCAGAATAACATAGATAGAACCAAAACTCTCACAGAAATTTGAACTAATCTGAACTAAGATTTCCTATATAATGTTTTCTCCCACTGAACCCAAAAAAGAAAAAAGAAAAAAAGCTTTACTTTAAAAACAAAGAAAACCCACTGCCTCTCCCAATCCCAATCCCTGATACCGTCTTCGTGTTTTTTAGCAAATTTTTAAAGAAAAAAAATTCACAAAAATACTCTGCTAAACCTGGTCAAAGCTATTATTTTAGTGAGAAGAAGATACAGAGAGCTTGAAATCAGGGAGAAGTTGTTGAGCGAGCTTTAGGGCAAGAAAAAGACAAAAGGGGTGGGGGGGGGGGAAGATTGGGGAATCCTAGGCTGTAAAAAAAAAAAAAGGCGGGAGTGGAGGGAAAATTATTGGGGAAAAAACAAAGTTTTCCCGCCACTCGTTACCATTTCTCTATTGTAAAACATTTTTATTTTTTTAATATTTGAGTGGCATTGGGCAGACCACCACAAAGGCACAGCCGCACATACCCTTCCCACGTAATTTACCAGTTCTTTAACATTTTAGAAAAAATAAAATAAAAGAGAGAAAAAAATTATGTTAAACTTTCTTGTGCATTGTATAGGTTACTGACTATTGAGCTATAGTTTTAAGTCATCGTGATAATCAATTTACTTTTAGTACCTTCTTTTTCTTCATTTTATTCTAAATATTATATAATGATAATAATAGCAATAATTTATTATTATTGTCATGTGAAAATAATAATAAGAATATAATAAATACCAATTTTTCACCATTTTATAATATGAGGGATATAATACTAATGTTGTTATAAAATTTATACATTTTTCACAAAATATTCTCTTCCACTCATTCATAATTTATTTATTCAATTCCATTTCATTCTATCATAATCGCTTTCACCGAATAATTAATCAATTCCATTACATGTATAGTGTCAGGGTATACGAGTGTGATAGAAAAAGTTAAGAAATTGAGTAATTAATATAACATAATTAGGCTTATAGTCATAGGCTTAAGATTTTGGGTTATGCGTGGTCTTTATATGTTATATTAACGTCTCAATTGGAGTTTTCTTAAGTTGTTACCTCCTTATCAAGTAGTATCAAAGTCAATGATGGTGTGCAATAAGATGGCAAGGTTATCAATGTCCTTTTTGTGACTAAAGAGATGGTGGAGTTTTGATATGTGTGAGGTTGACAAATTCTCTATATTTTTTAGGTCGGCTAATTCTCCATAAAATTCGTAATTAAAAAATAAAAAATAAAAAATAGTGTCTATGGTAAGACAATTTTAATTGAAAAAACTAAATATAGAAGATTTAAAAAATAAATAGAAATATTAAGGATGGTTGTGAACTTTTAAGAACAATAGTACTTGAAATAATTGGAGACATGTATATATATATAGTAAATCAAGTAACTTCTGTATACTTGTTAAAGTTTGTTTGGAATTGCAATAGTATAGTGGTTCCATTACTAAGTACTTAAAGAATGGAAAGTTTTCATGGGGGAGAAGCATGCATAACAAAGTTATGCATTGATTAAGGAGAAGTTGAGCACCACCCTAGTTCTAGCCCTCCTAACTTTGAGAAGTTATTTTTCAAGTAAAGTGTGACACCTCAGTCGTTAGGATAGGAGTTGAAATTTCCCAAAAAGGCAAGCCACTGGCCCTTTTCAATGAGAAACTCTGTGAGATATGACGTAAATGGTCAACATATGAGCTTGAGTTGTATGTCGTGATATGAAGTCTAAAGCATTGGGAGTATTAGTTGATCCATAAGGGAGTTTGTGATGTACATGAATCACCAGGCTCTAAGGTTCATCAAATGTGTCCCAACATTTTTTTATTTTTAACTAGATCCAAAGTTTTATAGTAAATGATTAAATAAACAAAATATACTGTGAAATCTCTTTTTAAAATTCAACAAACATGTAGTAATATAATTTTAATTTAAAATTATTTATTTATAATAGAATTTCATTTAGAGCAAACTATCTTAATAATTAGTGAGCCACATTCAAAATATCTTAATTATCAGTGGAATTATTCAATAGATGAATGCATACCATTGTTTTAAGTTTTAAACTAATGGAATTATAACACATAATTAATTATAATTAATTATTTGACTAACCAATCATAATTAATTAGTCATAATCACGTGATCAATTAACCGTAATCAAGGGGATTGGAGCTGTATTATCCTAAGAAGGCAAGCTAGTGGCATTTTTTCAGTGAGAAACTCTACAAAGCATAATGCAAATGGTCAACATATGAAATTGAGTTGTTCGTTGTAAGTACTACTTGATCCAAAGGGAGTTTATGATGTACATGAATCATCAGTTCTAACGTTTATCAACTGTGCTCCAATTTTTTTTTTTTTTAACCAAATCCAAAGTTTATAGTAAATGATTAAATAATTAAAAATATAGTGAAAGCTTTTTTTAAAATTCAACAAACATATGGTAATATAATTTTAATTGAAAACAATATTTTAAACTTATTTATTTGTAATAGAATTTCATATAGAGAAAACTATCTTATTAATTAGCAAGCCACATTATAGAAGCCTGTTTGTGAAAAAATTTATATATTTTTTCATAAATATATTCTAAAAAATGAGAATTACATTTGGACAAAGCATATATAGAAATAGAACCATTGATCTAAGGTTGAAAGTTAAGTGGGAAGGTATTAAATACAAATTAGGACTTGATTTTTTTTTTTTTTTTGGAGCATTTTTTAAGTCAATTGATACCAGAAGATATTTATGCATTTTAAATAATAATTAATTATCTTAAATTAAAAGAAGGACAATAATTTATTCAAAATATCTTAATTATCTAATAGAATTATTCCGTACATGAATATATACTATTGCTTTAAGTTTTAAACAAATAGAATTATGACACGTAATTAATTATTTGACAAACTAATCATAATTAATTAGTCATGATCATGTGATTAATTAACCTTAATCAAGAAGATGAATATTAAATGTTAAAATCTTGATTCGGCTTGATCTT
>OU015771.1:26194140-26230487 GCA_907173295.1 Fagus sylvatica
TAAGTACATCTAACCTCCACATATCCCAAACCGGGATAGGAAGGTTGGTCCAGTTACAACAAAGATAAAGAGGTTTCATTGTTAGTGAGGAATAGATATTTATACGAATATGATATTAAGGAAGATTCATTATTATTCACTAACAAATTTGAGGGTGAGGAATGGATATTTATACGAATATGTTTTTAATGTACTTCGAAAGTATTATATAATTATCCGGTTAAATATAGTTCACATAAAAAAGAGCCTAGAATATGATTTACATTTTAACCCAACTCTTATATATGTAGTTGTTTCAGCTGCCTTTATGTATGTGAACATAGATGGGGGTTTTGTTTTCTATATGAAAGTAGACTAGTGTCTCATGTACCAACGAGTATTGTGCATGCTTGGAAGTTGAAATTAAAAAGAAAGTTGAATTCCTTCTTGAAATTAAGTTTTTGTTGAATTCATTCTTGAAATTAAAAAGAAAGTATTTTGTTGTTGAATTCATTCTTGAAATTAAAAAAGAAAGTATTTTGTTGTTGAATTCATTCTTGAAATTGAGTTGATTACTGAAAGTGGAGTGAAGAATTATCTATGAAGTAGAAAAATATTTTAGTTCTAGTAGGTCAGCATATGAACTTTGTTAATTAAGTTGACTAGTCGTAAACCAGTGCGATGCACGGGAAAACTTTACATAAAGATTTAATTTAATTATGAGTATCTCAAACATGAAAAGCCATAAAATATTTGGTGTAAAATGATTCATATGCTTATATAACAATGGCTATGAAAAATTGAAAAAGTTAACCATTATTTCAAATGTCAAAAACTTTTATTAACATTAAGAAAAAATTGTACCCTTCATAACTTTGTCTTAGTCATAATTAAATCATTGAATAGATTTTAAGGGGAAAAAAAGGTCTAAATATCAAATGCATCTTGTTTAAATGTAGAAGTTAGAAAATGAAATTGTAGTTAATATGATCGCACAAATTGCAGTACTTGAAAAAAGCAAATCCTTGATGTAAATACCTCCCCCTCAAAGCCAAGAGTTTCATCACAAATTACAGTACTTGAAAAAAGAAATAGTAAACCTCTATAAAGCTTGCATCAAATATATCAAATATTATAACATATGAGAAATTCAAGCAAATTGAAAAAATGACCAATAATGAGGCCATGATAATGTTGTGCAATCAAACAATTTTGAAGGTGGGGATTGGGGAAGAAGCAAAACATTGCCCAATAAGCTTCAAATTAAATGTGTCTGACACAACCAAATTTGTTCAATTGAAAGGCGTATTCTATGACGTAAATTAAAAATAAATAAATAAATACAAATAGATAGAGTCAGTGAGGTCAAGAGATGTTTATCTAGGATTTCCATCTAGCCTTTGAAACACAGCTTAATCTCATAGACGCTCATGTTGGGTCATTTCAGCCACTATTATCACAAAGATGAGAACAACACTAGAGTAACAACTATTAGCATATATAACAATAGAAAACTTGGTAAATAATTGAGTTTTAGTTTGAAAAAATAAAAAAAAAAAAAAAAGTGGGACAGGAGGGCTAAAGGGTGTACTTCAAACAGAATTAGTGGATCATACGGTTCAAGTTTTCCTTATATACCCACACTCTTATTGTTTGCATACTTTAAAACCTTAATAAATCCAGCACATGCTTCTGGTCAGAGCATTATGATAGTAGAAAATTATAAGATACAGAAGAAAATTATAAAGTTGTCCCTTTTAAGCTTAAAGTCTAAATTAAAATTTCAAATATATGTTCAATTGTTCATCCTATGAGCATGCTTTGTGAGAGAAAATTCCACCATGAAGAGCTTGTGTAGTGAGAAAAATGCTTAATCGATTTATTAGCATCACATCAGCATTTTAGTTGCATTGCCCCCTCTGCATTTCTATTGAATAAAAAAATGCTTAAAGAAAATTGATCAACAAAAATCAAGATCTTTATTTGTTTATCATTCATTATCCAACATAGTTAGTAAGCTACCCTAAATAAATTGCAACACAAATACATAACTGGGCAAACTATTTGCTATTCAATTTTAAGCCTAATATCTCCAACTTTTTCTTCTATTCATATGGCTTTTGCGAAAGTATTATGCCTGGTCTCACCTTGAACTGGCCAACCTATTTAATCCTGGCCTCTTATTGGTAATGTAAGATTATTAGCTTTCCCCAGTTTTCACACTTTTGATAAAAGAATAATAAGAAAATTTTAATCCAAAATAAAACCAATTGGCACAGCACAACCATAAGGAACAATATTAAGTGAAATGTAGTGTAGGATGAGAACATTGAGCATCCAATTTCAAATTCCATAACAATTGGTTTGCCTACCTCACAAAGGTATAACACTTAACTGACGAAAAACTACTGTACATTAGAACAACATCAACTACTCTAAAATGCAACAATGAAATGATGCAATAAAAGCGGCAATTTGCATTTTATTTAAGATATGTGCTATGAATGAAATGATTACTCACTATGCCTTTAATGTTTGTAACTTTTCCCAGAACAGCAACTAAAAGGTTTTATTTTATTAGAGCCAACCTCTCCACAAATGGCTACCTTTTCTCCTAGTTTCAGGGCTAAATTTATGTCTTTTGGTACGGCTTTTGCAGAATTGGTCTCCCATGATATTTCAGTGGCCTTGATTAAAATGGACTGCTCGAGCTCTTTGTCATTGCGTTTTTGCCTTGCATATCTGTTACACAACTCTGGTGCCTCAAGTTACATTAAAACTAGTCGCAAACCCGTGCAATGCACGGAAAACAATTGAAAATGAGATCTAAATAAATATTGGATTACTTTTATTTTTTTGAACACGTTTTTTTTTTTATTATTTAATTTGGGATTGCTTTAAACATATCATTTTTTTAATAAATTTACTTCCAATAAAAAATAATATAAGTTTAATAGATAAAATAAATACTTATAACTTGGCAAATGGGCCCTAAAATTATGGTTGTAAAGAGTATTAGTTGTAAAAATTGCCAAACCCATCTTTTCAAAATGAAGCAACATGTATGTCCAACCAAGAGTTGATATAAAGCATTCTCTATCAACATTTATCCTCTTTGCAATCATTTGATTTCTCTTGCTCTTTGATAACTTTGTCAACATACATTATACCATTTGCCGTTGTTCACTTCAAGCGGCTTAACAGTAACAACAAACCGGTGCACTCTTTGCTTATCGATTCCAATGCAACAAACTACATTGTTTTTAAGACAAAAAACAAAAACAACTTGAGGAACAATCAGTTCAACCTCAAGGTTGTATCACAATTTGAGAAATTAGAGACGTCTGTTAGCTCCAGCTTTGTACCCAACACCCACAATCTTAAAAAAGTGAAAAACTTGGCTTCCATAAAGATTAAAGTGAAATGATCACTTGAATTCTAAGAGTGGCAGTAGTGAACAAAATAAAAACAAAACACATTAGCAAAATGGCCACAAATTATAACCAAAGGTTATGATTTAAACCTTTCATTGAGGTCCTTGACTTCCCATGGGGCAAGTTGTCAAAACTCTCTTTGATTTTTTTTTTTTGACATTTTTTTTACAGTAGCTTTCAATGAACTAAAATTAAAAATAAATAACGTTTTGTGTGTACTCATGAGTAATTTAAGAATGAAATATAGTACACAACTAAAAGTGGCGCCTTGAATGGGATTACATTATCATTACAAAGGATATTGTATCGGTTTCTCATTATCAATACAACTAAACGCATAGTTCAATTTTAAACAATAATATTATCAACAGATAAATAAATAAAAATCTAAAAAAAAAAATACTAATTAATAAATAAATAAAAATAAATTCAACTTTTCTTCACATATAAACTTATTGTTGTAGCTTCAACTTTTATTCTATAGTTGAATACCACTTATTGTTCACACTGTCAATTGGTAGAATGTGATACCAAAAAATTGAAAGGTACAATTATAGTAAGAATTAGATGGGACAAAAAGTTGTGTGAGAAAAAAGGGAGTGACACCAGTGCTCCTCCTAGTTCAACAAACCTGGTGAGATACCTAAACAAAAAAGGTATAACTTGTTACAACTTCAACCAAATTTTATGTTCAATAATATTTTGATGTCTAATTAAAAAAAGATAATATATGAGAAGCAAAAAGTAAACTTTAAGCTTGAAGGCATTTTTTCCTAACACCTTATAGATATCAAAGTTTACATAACAATCTTTAACCAATAATCATAGTACTATCCAGGTCCTAAAATAAATCAAAAGCACTATTTGGTTACAAAAAATAAAAAAGAGCATGGGAAAAAGACTGGCATTATTTGCCATTTGAACTTTTCTTAACATCAAAAGCAAGTGCTAAGCACAACAATCCTTAAGCTTAATAAAACTGAAACCTCACCTGAAAAAGATGTAAAAGATTCAAACAAACAAAACAAAGCGCAACACCAAACAAAGGATCAAAACCCTCATTAACAACCAAATCATCCTGAATGGAGAACTTATGAGACAACATTGCACTCGTAAATTCAATTAATCTATTGAAAAAGATTGAGCATTTACTTCAGCATTTAGCCCAAAAGAATCCCTACTGATAACATCCTTCAAATGTGCCCTCTCTAATGACTCCCAAAGGTCAGCATCATTGTATTCATTGAAAGGATCAAGATTAAATCTCATAGTTTCTAAACAGTGAAATAAGTTCAAGATTAGAATAGAACAGACATTGTCATTTCTTTTAATCAATTGTAATAATCAACTTGGAAAGCAAAGACTCATAGGTACACATCTGTGACACATGAGTAAGCATTCATCAAAACAAATGAAACATAGTTGTAATATACACTGACCAATAAGTTGTACTTAAACACATCATTCAGCTTTTCCTAGCCATCAAGTATACCACTTGCATCATCATCCAAGACCGCCACATTTTCAATCAGTAAACAAATGATGTAGAATTGAATTGTAAACATAACCCAAGACCAGAAACAAAAACAGATGTATTACAACAATTTCTTCACAGTGACATTTTATCAAATGGGTGGCAGACTAAATAGTTCAAGCAGAGTATTCTTACCTTGTAATTGAGGTGATGCCTATAAAACCATTCTTTGATTTTATCAAATAAAAACCCCCAAATACTTACAGTTTTGGTTTCTAGTCCCCAAACACACAGTGTTTATTAAATCTGAAAGAATAAAAATTTTCCCACCAGCTCATGAGCCTTTAAAGCTAACTTGTCTATACATTAGTCAGCAACAATGTTAGCTTATTCAATAACATCTAAAACCACAAATTTTGTGGGTTTCTCTTTCACTTTGAAAATTTAAAATGCACAATCTCATAAATCTCAATACTTGCTGTTACAATACAAATATTACCTAATAACATTTTGCGCTATTTCCAGTTTCCCAACGAATGCCAAAAACGAAAATTATAGCATGAACACGCATTAAATTAAATCGATAAAAAAAAGTTACAATTTGGAGGAAAATCAAATATGGGTTAAGAAAAAAAAGAGTCATATTTTTAGCATTAAAGAACAAACGTAATTGTACTTCTTTTTCTTCTCAACTTCTATTCAACCCAAGAAAGCTCCTAAATATGCAGATTTGAGCAGCAGCTTTTAGTTGGGAAAAAGTGGGCACAATGATCAAGATTATGACTAGACACTTAAATATGTGATGCGTATAAAATATTACAAATGACATAGAGTGGTTTAAAATATAAAATATTATGTATTTTCACTAAAGTATAATCTACCATTTCTAAAAACTTATGCTAACATTTATTCAAACACTTTGGGGGACATCATAAACCAAATAAAACAAAACAAAGGAAACAGAGGATTCGGTTCAAGCTTTTCTTCAAACACTTCGAGGGGAATATAGAAATCAAAGAAAAATAATATTATTAGGTCATATTTGTATTGTAACAGCAAGGAAAACAATAATATTAGGCCGAAGATATCAGAAAATGAAATCAATTGATATGCCGAAGATTTATACTCTCTGTTTTTTATTTTTTTTAATCACAGAGGAAACAGAGGATTTTTTTTTACCTTGATAGGCCAACAATAGCCACCGTTCGGCTTGAGGTTGATCTTATAAAATTGAAAATCATACACCCAAACGCACCTATGGAAGGAAAATTAGCCACAAACAATCACAAATCCTGAAAATAAAACAAACAAAATCGGGAAAAAAAAAAAATGAGGGAAAACTCACCTTACCTCGATGTGGTTGAGCATATAAATCTTCTTGGTTGAGAAAGCTTAAATAAAGATCGATGGGAGAGAGAAGGTTGTCAATTTTGGAAAGAGGAAACGCCAGAACAGAAAGTAGAAATCATAACGGCTGAACAAAGTGGGAATCCTAACGGCTGAAGATAGGGGGGCGAGGGAGAGAGAGAAAAGAGGGGAAGAGGGGCATGAGGAGGCGTGTCCTAACGGCTTGAAGATGAGGGGGTGAGGGAGAGAGAGAAAAGAGGGGGAGAGGGGGGTGAGAAGTCGTGCGTGAAACAGAGAGAGAGAGAATGGAGAACGTGTGAGAGCAAATATTAATGTGAAACTCCCAAAACGACGTCGTTTTGGGAGACTTCACCTGTATATAACAGTGTAACCCGTAAAAAAGTTATAAAAATTATTATTTTTTTGCTCAATTTTTTTTAGAGAGCATTTATTTGTACATTTAAGAGCATAACTTTATGCATTTAAATTTATTATTGACACGTGAAAAATTATTTTTTTTGCTCAAATTTTTTTTAAAGAGCATTTATTTATGGGCAAAACTTAGATACAGTACCTTACCTTCTGTGCGTTAGGTTTCCTCACTCAAATTCTGACACGTGGCTATTTAACATTTTACACTAAACGGCGTTAGTATTTTTTTTCTCTCTCATTTGTACTCGCCCTCTCACTCAACTTCTCTCTCTTTCTCATCTGAGCTTTTCTCTCTGATCTCTCATCACAGTCTCATCAAACCACCACCACCACCACCCCTAACAACAACAACCAAAATCTAAGAAATAGAAAACCAACCCAAAATCTAAGAAATCCAACGTACGGCAAAGACCCATGAAGGGAAAGATCCGAAATGGATTTGATTATGGTTTTGGTGTAGAGCGACGATGTGGCTGAGCTAGTTATCCGGAGGTAGAGCTGCACCAAACGCTCCAAAGCACCAACAACTGCCTCGACATCCTCGTTGGAGATCGGAAAATCCAAACCAAAGAGCAAGACCGGCGGAGATCGTGGCTCTCCGGAGGCGGAGGGAAAGATAAGAAGGCGCACGCACTGCTCGTCGGAGAAGACACCGCAGTGGCGGACGGGTCCAATGGGTTCGAAAATGCTTTGCGACGCGAGTGGCGTAAGGTACAAATCGGATCGACTAGTGCCAGAATACTGACCCGCTTCGAGTCCGACATTCGTGCTGACTCAGCACTCGAACTCTCACCACAAAAAATCCAGGAGCTCTGTCGCCAGAAGGAGCTATTTAGACAGCACCAATTGCAACAACAACACCACCACCATAAATGGATTTCTTAGATTTTGGTTGGTTTTTTGTTTCTTAGATTTTGGTTGTTGTTGTTTTTGGGGTGGTGGTGGTTTGATAAGAATGATGGTGGTGGTTTGATGAGAGAATACTGTGATAGAGATGAGAGAGATGCTTAGATGAGAAAGAGAGAGAAGTTGAGTGAGTGACCGAGTACAGATGAGAGAGAAAAAAAAATCACTAACGCCGTTTAACTTAAAAAGTTAAGTAGCCAAGTGTCAAAATTTGAGTGAGGGGACCTAATGCACAGAAGGTAAGGTACTGTATCTACGTTTTGCCCTTTATTTATACATTTAAGATCATAACTTTATTAATTTAAATTTATTATTGACACGTGGCAAAGATTTGACATGTGCATAAATTGATGACATATGGCTTAATATTCCACATATGCTTTACTAATCTGGCACGTGGTGTTGTTTGTCCAAGTAGGATGACACATATTGATCTGGAGACATTGCCATATATGCCACATGGTTTTGGCAATGTCTTCTGGTTTCATATATACTAGTTGCATATCCGTGTGATGCACGGAAATTTTTTTTTATTAAGGTATAATAATTCATACATATATAAGATGGAATTATGCACAAAACTCCATTGTGCATAATAATTAATACACACACACACACACACATATATATAATGGTATTATTTATATGTTTTAATTATTATATAAACTCAATCAATCATAGCAAAATGAAGTTCTTTCAAAATAAGCATATTTAGGCACACTGCCTCCCTCAAACAGCTATAACTCAACCATGTTTTATGTAGACGAACCAACCTCTTGGTGGGTTTGAGCATGGTTATGTTTTTAGGCACCCTGTCTCTCTCAAACATCAATAACTAAAAAACTTCTGATCTCCCTTCTCCCAACTATTAAATTATCAAAAACAAACAACTTCAAGGTGCAACCCTCTATTTTACTGTTGTCTTCAACCCCAAAACCGACACATTTCAATACAGGACTTACCAACTGCCTCTCTCAAACAGCTATAACTCAAGATATTATTCTATCTTGTAATATAGTAATCAAACAACCACAATGTTAGGTGGCAAAAAAAAATTCCAAATTTTTTATTTTCAACCAATTATTTTATTGACCTCTATCTCTTTCAAATTTTGCAAATATGGTTCCCAAATATAAATCACTCCCATGAAATGAGCTATCATATATTTGAAATATCCCCCAACTAAAATAGAGTCAAGTCATATAGGAAGACTCCTAACTGTGTAAAATAGTAGTTCCAAACCCCTTATATATTTATGTCAATACACTCTATCACCCATTAACTCTACAAACTAAAAACAAAATCACATGAACATATTCACTTGAATGCAAATTTTAGTAGTACAAAAGATTCTATATATTCAAGCACACCATCACTTTCTTGGTATTCAACCAAAGAAGCAAGCACTTAAAAGTATATCATTTAGATATATCGGAGAAAATTACAAAATATAAATCAAATAAAGAAACCAACCTAATTTTTATAGAGAGCCAATTTCCAAATCCTCTAACACGTATTCATCATTTATGCAAGTCCAAGATTCTATGTTAAAAAATTTGCCACTAAATACGTATTGCCACACATGAATATGTTTAGACATGGGTGAATGTGTTTTTAAGAATTCACATGTATTTACTGGCAAATTCCTATATCAAATTTTTAGTGGCAATACATATTTATAGACATGGGTGAATATGTTTTAGGAATATGTAATGAACTTGGGTTTGCAAATTAAATAACAAAGAATAGAATTGGGTTTAATTTTCCCATGCTTTATTTTATGATCTCTACGGCTTAAATACAACCCAAATTATCCTAAGACTCCTATCCAATAAACAATTCCTATGCAGCACAACTCTTAAACAGCAACTACACGTAACTAAAATATATGCAAATTGAATATTCCTATCCAAAGAGTCCTATAATCCTATACAAAGATTAGGATACTGCTGCAATCCCAGGTAACTCTTCTACACTCTATGCATTATCCCCATGTACTCGGGTCATCACAGAATTCTAACCCAGATTAACCAAAAGGCAGCGTCCACTATCTTGAAGAGATTTTCCATAATCTATCAACCTTCACTAACTATAGATGGTTTAAGTACTGAATTAAGGGCAAATCCGTAGATAACATAGTCCATTCGGTGACTATAAAAAGTCTTCCCTAGAAATATCTTAGAAACCTAGACCATATCTTAGACCCCACCATACTCAACCTTACGACCTTAGTACTGAACAAAAAAAGGCCTCCACTACTTCTGCTGCACAGCTAACCTGAAGGAATGAAGAACAGAGCATACTGAAATGAAATAAAAATAAATAAACAAATACCTACAAAAATTAAGGTTCTGCAGGCAATTCTTTTTTAGTATACGACCCGTTAAAAAATAAATACAATATCTAATGCCCCCACACCCCACAATTAAGAAGAACTGCAGCAAGCAAAAGGCCAAGGGGCAAGGGCAGCAAAGCACACTGTTTAAATATGAAACCCACACCCAAAGTTAGAATATAATTCCTTGTATATCAAAGAGGAAAAAAAAAAAACGCTAAAAAAAATTATAACATACCTGTGCCTTTGCAGAAACTCCACCAAGGTTACCTGCAATTGCAAAACTTTGGCGATAACAATTAAGACTACACATGAAAAGCTGGAATATTCAGCAACATCTGCCACCAAGCACCTTTTCTATGCTCATTCTTTTCCACACTCCAAAAATAAATTAAAAATTCAAAGTTATTTATTATATAGAAACTTATATCTCAAACCCTCACTTCCTAAAAACAGAGCCACATAGAGAAATTTCCACAAATATAAAGAGTGCAAGACAGAGAGTGAGAGTGAGATGGTGAGGAAATTACCTATGGCATCAACGATTAGACCTTCTCTCTCTCCTCTCTTTTGCTCTCTCTCTTCCCATCCCGTCTTTCCATCTCTCTCTGTTGCATCTTGGCAGCGGTCAATTAAACCCCCTGAACAACTTGCAATGAAATTAGGGGTTTTATAATTTTTTTCGGTGGTATAGTGAGAAGCATCTGAAAAGTTGAAAGCTGAAAAAAATGAGTCAAAAAATGGGAAATAAATTAGAGTGAGAGTGAAGAGGTGAGGACATAGGAAGGGAGAGAGAGCCAGAGCAGTAACAAATTAATTGGGGGGAGACGTGAATTAGAGGGAGAGATTGAAATAAATTAGGAAATTACCTATGAGATCCTTCTCTCTCTCCTCTCTTTTGCTCTCTCTCTTCCCATTTTTCCATCTCTCTTTGATTTAGCGGTCATTAAACCCCCTGAACAACTTGGTATTTTATAATTTTTTTCGAGAGAGAAGCATGAAGAGGTCAAAAAATGAGGACAATGGGGAAATAAATTAGACAAAATGGGTATGAGAGATGAAGAGGTGAGGACGGGGAGACAAAACGGTTGAGGAGGAAGAGAGAGAGCCAGAGCAGTTTTATTATCAAATTAATTGGGGGGAGACGTGTGAGAGAGGAGGCGTGTGAGAGGGAGAGATGTGTGAGAGAAGTAAATCTGATGTGGCAAGCTTTGGAGAAGATAAAAAATTTTCTCTCAGCTCCAGCTTTTAGTTTATACTAGTCGCAATCCCGATGTAGATGCACGAGTTAAATATATCTAATCTAATTAATCTAATGTTGTACAACATCAATATAAACAGAAAAATGAATGAAGTCAAGACAACAATTAGAACATTGCTTGAGAAAAGTTTAGGAACTACAAAATTATAAAACCAAGGAACAAAGATACACAAAAGAACCAAAAAATAAAAATATTAAGCAGAATAGAAAAACCAAATAAATAAATAAAAGCATGAAACCGCACAATTGCCAATCAAAACCAAAGGGGATAAGAACGCACCTTTGAAACTCAAACAATCAATTGAACTATATGGACCACATAAAGGCTAATCATAAAGAGCAATCTTAGCCTAGAATATTCAAATAGGATAATTGGGGGTGCAATTAATTAGGGAGATGAAGAGGTCAAGAAGTTCAAGAGGTGAGGGTGAAGAGAGGTAGATGAGAAAGGTGAGGTAATTAATTGAGGAAATGAAGAGGTCAAAGAGTTCCAAGAGGTGAGAAGTAGATGAAGAGGTGAGGTAGAGGACAGCCATGAGAGAGAGAATTTATTTTTGAATAAAAGTGTGAGAGAGAATTACATAGAGGGAAGGGAAAGGTGGAAGTGTGTAAGAGTAGCTGAAATCTGACGTGACTCGGTATTTGGAGAAGGACCTAAAAATTTTCTCTCAGCTTTCAGCTTTTAGTTTATATACTAGGACGAATGCCCAAGTTGAAACTTTGAAATTCATCAATTTGGTCAACACCCATAAACTGCAACAATTAAAAACAGAGAGGGAGATGAGGAGTCAATTGGAATTAGGAAGAGAAAGATTAAAATACATTTAATTGGAGTATTTAATTGGGTAGTTGGGTATTTCCAATTTATTAATGGTGTAGTTTTATTAAGCTCTTATTTACTTTGATAAAAAAGATTAGAAAGATAATACATATAAGAATAGTCAAGAATCTATTATATCTATTATATAAACTAAAAGGTGCAAACTGAGAGAAGGTTTTTAGATTCCTCCAAACACTGCCAGGTATCAGATCCTTGCATCCACATAAGTCTAGGTCATCCTTCCAAAAATCTGTTTAATATCAAATTCTCACCCACACATCTCAAAATTAATGATCTCTCATCTCACACGTTCTCCACTCTCTCTCTCTCTCTCTCTCTCTCTCTATTTCACGTATGCCTCCTCACCTCCCTCTTTTCTCTCTCTCCATCTTCAGCCGTTCCCCATCTCCCCATCTTCAGGCGTTACCCAAGTTGGATTTATTTCCCCTTGCGGCTATTTGTTCTTTGACTGTTACAGCATCTACTCTTTCTAAAATTCACAGCCTTCCCTCTCTCATCAATCTTTATTTAAGCTTCTCAACCAAAAAAAACTCATCTGCTCAACCACATGCCAATGGTAAGGTCATGGATTAAGTTTTTAATTTCTTTGTATGTGAATTTCCATGTAGATCCTCAAATTTCACTTCCCATCAAAAAACCATCTCTGTATTAATCCTAAAAAAACCAAAATCAATCACTATATTTACCCAAAACAGAAAATCCATTTCTACATTTGTTTTCCCGTGGCAAAGTTGGAAGCAAATCACCCAAATCTCCCCATTCATTGAAGTTTTGCACGCAGCAACCCCAGGTCCCTCTCTCTCTCTCTCCCTCTCTCTGCGATTTTGTTCATTTTTTGATAGTGTTCGTTGTTTTTATGTCTTAAAACATAAACATGGAATGGGGATCCATCTCAATTTATTCAAACTACAGCATTTAACTTGGAAATTCCAATTGGGTAAGTGGGTATTTTAATGTTACAAATTTTTTTCTATAATGGGGTATGGATTTCTTAGGCTTAATTTATTGTAATTGGTATGCTACCTTGAAAATTTAGGTGTCAAAATAGAAGAGCATTGCCAGAGCAAGCCAAAAAAAAAAGATTGGATGTGATGTTTTCTTTTAATATGCTAAGCTTTGGCTTGCACATTGATTATTTTGCCAAAAAAAAAAAAACATGAATTGTGTGTTTGGCTTGAAAATTTGTAACCACATGATGTGGAATTTGTTTTGGCCCATCGTTGTTGTGGAATTTGCTGATGTTGATTTGAAACTAATTGATAATGAAATTTTTGGGTGTTTCGTTTTTATTTGAATATTTTTTAGTGGTATTGGTTTTGAAAATTCACAAAATCTTCTGTGTTCCAATTTTTGTTATTGTTGCATCTCATGTGTTTGGTAGAATTCCTATAAGACATTTGACATGTTATTCTCTATTCTACATTTTTTTTCTTTTTTGTGGTTATATTACAAATATTTTGCATCTCATTCGTCATATTTGCGAAATGTTGCTTGAACTCGAAGCCATTGATGGTAAATTCTGGGTAACTACTGATTGAGGTGTCTTAATATTTCGCTTCTGTAAGTCCTGCATTATATTATAACAGGAAAATATATGTTCCTGTTGCAATGCAATATGAAATGTAAATCAATTGTAAACAAAATACACATAAAGAACTAAACTTTGTTTTGTTCTTTAATTCTAAAATTCTAAGATATCCATTTTTCAATACACAAGATTAAATGCATTCAGTAAAAGATTAAGAAAACACACATTTTGTGGAGACCCCCACAATGTGATCAGACTCATCTTAAGCTCCACTGCTGCTTTTGTTAAGTTAGCATCAACTGCTACTAATACCACAACCGCCGCAAGAATAGATGGCCGATGATTCATATAACTGAACTCTGCATCAAAGAATTCAACTTGGTAAGTAAACATGGTAAACTCACAAAATCAGATTGAACCCATTAATCTTTAATGCTAAAGATACCTTTTATGGCATCAATAAGAAGTTCCACGACTCTAGAGACCAATCCTTTGGGTTTAGATTCACCACAGAATTTATTGATGAAGTAATGCACACGTTTTTAATATTGTTATTATTAAAATTGATCCGTGCTTTCTTGGTAAACTTTTACTTTCTCTGCTTAAATGTTTCGTGTATGCAGTACTTGCTTACTTCATTTAATATTTTTAATTAATCTTTGTGTGTTTTTTCCCCACTTTGCAAATATGCAATTGCAGAAATTCTCTTACAACAGTTAGCACCAGATAAAGCATGGATTTTGAGAACAACTTACCCAATGCCTATGGTGCCAAAAATCAAATCACAGGCAGCATTTTAGGAAAATTTGAATCTTACTGACTTTTCGAAATTTCTACAATGGTGGGGATTTATATATGACTGGACATTTTCAAAGAGATTTTGTGAGTGCAGATTATACGTATTGACCCATTTTTTGCCAAAAACAAATCGATGGGTGTATAGAAACTAGAAAATAGTTTTGACACCTATATGTATATCTTTTAATGGAGATAGTCATAGTGTATTTGAGGCTGAGGAGGTGCGGTTGCTGTGGATTGTCTTAATGCCTCACTCTTGGTTTTGTGGCGGTGCCAGCCAAGAAAATGGGTTTATAACTTTTCTTTTGTTAAGTGCTCCGCCACAGACATCTCAATAGGGCTGGTTTCAAAGATTAAGTCATTGGTCTTTGTGATGCTAGCCTTAGGTGTGCACAAATCCATATTGGAGTAGTCGGATGAATTTATTTGTATAAAGTTTTGAACAGTCATGCATTGAATAGTTTTGTGTAACTATTCTATAATCATTGTAGAGTTTATATGCCAATGCCAGGCAATCTATTATCCATTCAATTTGTCAAATTTTTATATTTAAGCGGTATACATTGTTGGATTTGTTAATATTCTTTTGATTGATTGCTCTACGTTGTTGAATTTTGAAAAACATGAATATTGTGGGATTTGTTAGTTTTTTCAGATGAAGTGTTTAGTGGTTCTCCCACTTGCAAAGCCCTCCTTGAAACAACTTACAAAATTTTTGATTTAATGTCTCTATACTTCCCCCATACAACTAAAATTTTTGGAGATAAAAGAAAAGGAAGAAAGTAATATACAACAGACCTATTAAACCTTTTAGAAATTTAGAATCCATTATGAAAAAAAAAAAAACTCACCTAGTTCTTGATGGAACCAGCCTATCTAAAATTAATTATGTCAAATATAAATTTGAGATTGCAATTGCAATTGTTTTAAATGGAACCAAACAAATATGCTTACACACTCGTACTTTCTTTGTTTTAATAGTTTTGACGCTTTATTTTTGTAAATGTATTTAAACCACATAGCCTAAATTACTAAATGAACTTCAAAAACTTCTCCAAAAAATGCAACCAATAATGTAAATCTCTTATATATGATATATGAAAATTGAACAAAATACATTATGTTCCGCTACAAAAAACTTGAAATTTAAAATGCTATTTCAAATAAAGTTGACTTTTTTATTAAATTACAAAATCTAGTAATATATACCATTTCAATTATTGCTCCCTTTAAAATAACGTGCATAGGTCAGGAATTCTCCGCGCATCGTTGCGGGTCTGCGACTAGTAATATTATAATAGTAGAAGACATGAGCATTAAAACTAAAAATGTCTTAAATTATGACAAGTGACATTTCTATTTATCGTTTAAAATTCCCAACTGATACATTGTTTTAAATTTTAAATTTCTCAAGTGGTATGATGCATGCGTTTACAAGAGCATTAAACGCACAAAAACAATATTTTTAATCATTGTTAAACACTTTTAATTTATATAAATAAATATAGAAGACATGAGCGTTAAAACCAAGAATGTCTTACATCATGACAAGTGGCATTTCTATTTATTGTTTAAAATTCCCAACTGATACGTTGTTTTAAATTTTAAATTTCTCAAGTGGTATGATGCATTCGTTTACAAGAGCATTAAACGCACAAAAACAATAATTTTAATCATTGTTAAACACTTTTAAATAAAAATGATAATAAAAAATTATTTTAAATAAATCTCCTCTACTAAAAGACATTTTAATAAGAATATGGTACTTTAAATGACATAATGTAAAACAATTAGTTCAATTAAAGATTTATTTTTCCAATGGGTTTTGATGGATGCACAGTCCCTACTAAATTCAAGACTTTCAACAGCTTGGCTAAGTCCCACTAATTCAAACTTTCCAGCTTGGCTTATAAGTTGCTGATTTCAGCCATTAATTGTGTGCTGCAGGGGCCATATAAATTCTGCTTATCCTGATCAAAGTAGCTAAAAATTGCATTAGTATCTTGGATAATATGGCAGTGGAGAATGGCTTGGGTGGCCAAACAAATACAGATGAAGCCACTACATCAAAAAGCAATGGAGAAGCAGAGAAAACCTCCAGCATGAATGGTCATCAAGAAGACTCAAAGAAGAGCAAGGAAGATGAGAAAACTAACACTGTTCCATTTCGAAAACTATTCTCATTTGCAGATTCCACTGATGTTTTGCTGATGATCCTTGGCACAATTGGTTCCATTGGGAATGGGGTATGTATGCCCCTTATGACTGTGCTATTCGGGGAATTGACCGATTCTTTTGGAGGCAACCAGAATGACCACGTGGTTGATGTAGTTTCCAAGGTACAAATATTCTGCATAAGCTTTAGTTAATAAGGTTGAACCTTTTGACTGAAAGATGTATTAGCAACCCTGTTCTTTCTTTTTCTGACATCTTAAAATTTTGATATGAAGATGTTATAAATTGGTTTCCTCCAAAACATGTAGGTCTGTATAAAATTTATGTACTTGGCAGTGGGGGCGGCCGTGGCAGCATTCCTTCGTAAGTACATTGCATACTCCAATCACTTCAAAATTTTATTTGTTACTGTTAATCTGATCATTAGTATCAGTTGTTGAGTTGAGAAATCTGTTTGTTGTTTGTCAGAGGTGGCTTGTTGGATGGTAACCGGGGAAAGACAGGCTGCGCGAATAAGAAATTTGTATCTGAAGACTATTCTGAGACAAGATGTTGCATTCTTTGATAAGGAAACAAACACTGGAGAGGTTGTTGGCAGAATGTCTGGTGACACTGTCCTCATACAGGATGCAATGGGTGAGAAGGTACTATAGTGGTTCCAGTTACATCAAAAGCCATGATCCTGAATTTTATACATGTTTGTGCACATGATGATCCTGGGGTTTAACAAGTGTGTTTGTGCAGGTTGGGAAATTTGTGCAACTAATTTCAACTTTCGTCGGAGGCTTTGTAATAGCATTTATCAAAGGGTGGCTTCTAACCCTTGTCCTGTTATCCTCTATTCCTCTTCTTGTGGCATCTGGTGCAGTTATGTCCATCATCATATCCAAGCTGGCGTCCAATGGACAAAATGCTTATGCGAAAGCAGCAAATGTAGTTGAACAGACAATTGGCTCAATTAGAACAGTATGTCATGTTGTCATAACACATTCTCTCTTGATATAATGTGTTCGGTTCTACTTTTAGTTTTATCCAAATCATGATTTGAACTTGTTCCCTCTCTAGGTTGCATCATTCACCGGTGAGAAGCAAGCTATAACTAATTACAACAAATTTCTTTTAAAAGCTTACAAAGCGGGCATTCATGAGGGCTTGGCTGCCGGTTTTAGTCTTGGCACGGTTATGTTAGTGGTCTTCTGCAGTTATTCTTTGGCTATATGGTTTGGTGCAAAGATGATACTGGACAGAGGATATACTGGGGGTGAAGTGCTGAATGTGATAATTGCTGTGTTAACTGGTTCCATGTGAGCTTCATTTATTTTCTTGTTTTTCTTCTAATAGCTTTCATATGCTAAAATACTTATATATTCTCATTGTACCTTATAAATGGAAAGTTCCTTCTACTTTTGTTTCATAAAAAGAAAGCAAAACATTTGAACATACTGATTAGTATATGTACATCTTAGTTTCTTAATTATTCATCTGTCTCATTTTTTACTTCCATATGGATGTTTCAGGTCTCTAGGACAGGCATCTCCCTGCATGAGTGCATTTGCTGCTGGTCAAGCTGCAGCATTTAAGATGTTTGAAACTATAGAGAGGAAGCCGATCATAGATGCTTATGACACAAAGGGAAGGACATTAGATGACATTCATGGAGATGTAGAGTTAAGGGATGTTTATTTCAGTTACCCGAGCAGACCAGATGAGCAAATATTCAATGGATTCTCTCTTTCTATCCCAAGTGGTACAACTACAGCTTTGGTTGGACAAAGTGGAAGTGGAAAGTCTACAGTCATTAGTTTGATAGAGAGATTCTATGACCCTCATGCTGGTGAAGTTCTTATTGATGGCATTAACCTCAAAGAGTTTCAGCTTAATTGGATTAGGGGGAAAATTGGTCTTGTCAGTCAGGAACCTGTGTTATTTGCATCCAGCATTAAGGAGAATATTGCATATGGAAAGGATGGTGCAACTACTGAAGAGATAAGAGCAGCTGCTGAACTTGCCAATGCTGCTAAATTCATTGATAAATTGCCACAGGTTCTAATTTTCAATCAATTTAGTTACACTGTAGGACCTTTTGTTCATATTCATTGTCAGAAAAATTGTCAATTTACTTCAATATTTTGAATTTCACTTCCAGGGGCTAGATACCATGGTTGGTGAGCACGGAACACAGCTGTCTGGTGGACAGAAGCAGAGGATTGCCATTGCAAGAGCAATTCTGAAAGATCCACGAATCTTACTTCTCGATGAAGCTACAAGTGCACTGGATGCAGAGTCTGAGAGGGTAGTGCAGGAGGCATTGGACAGGATTATGGTCAACCGGACAACTGTCATTGTTGCCCATCGTTTGAGCACAATAAGGAATGCTGATATGATTGCCGTCATTCATAGAGGAAAGATGGTTGAAAAAGGTACCTAACAACTATAGCCATGCATATTCTTTTAGCTCATTCTCATGTGGAACCAATATCAAAGTGTTCATCAAACCCTACGGCTATAGTTAGTACTAAATTGTTATCTCATTTGAAGTGTTTGAATTTTTTAATTTTCGATGAGGAAGTGGAAGCCTTCATCATCAAACATCATTTTGTTTTTCAAAATTCACAAATGATTTTAAGTAGTTGCATAATTGAAAATAATAAATAAATAAATAAAATTGAAAAGGACTTGCTTTCTGATACTATCATGCATTACCTTTTGCCAATAAAAATAATTATGGATTTTGTTATTAGTTGACTTATGTTCTGAATAATGTTTATGTCATTTGATCAGGCTCACACTCCGAACTACTCAAGGATCCTGAGGGAGCATACTCTCAGCTTATACGCTTGCAAGAAGTAAATAAAGAATCAGAACTAGCTGTAGATGATCAAAACAAACCAGAAATTACTGTTGAATCATTTAGACAGTCAAGTCAAAGAATGTCAATCCAACGATCCATAAGCCGTGGATCATCTGGAGTAGGAAACAGTAGCCGCCACTCATTCTCTGTGTCATTTGGTTTACCTACAGGAGTTAATGTACCCGACATTGCACGGGAAGAACCAGATACCCCTTCCCTACCTACAGAACAACTTCCAGAGGTTCCACTCCGCCGCATGGCCTACCTCAACAAGCCTGAGATTCCAGTGCTCATAATTGGAGCTATAGCTGCAATCATGAACGGCGTGATATTTCCAATTTTCGGTGTACTAATTTCCGGTGTTATCAAGACATTTTATGAACCACCTAAAGAACTAAAAAAGGATTCAGAATTTTGGGCATTAATGTTTTTGGTCCTTGGTCTGGCATCATTTCTAGTGATTCCAGCACGATCATACTTCTTTGCTGTGGCTGGATGTAAATTAATCCAACGTATTAGAGTACTGTGCTTTGAGAAGGTGGTTAACATGGAGGTTAGTTGGTTTGATGAGCCTGAGCACTCAAGTGGTGCAATTGGTGCAAGGCTCTCAGCAGATGCAGCATCAGTACGTGCCTTAGTTGGGGATGCACTTGGTCAGATGGTAGAAAATATTGCTGCAGCAGTTGCTGGGTTGCTCATTGCTTTTATTGCTAGCTGGCAGTTGGCTTTAATTATCCTTGTATTGCTTCCTCTAATTGGAATTAATGGATTTGTTCAAGTGAAGTTCATGAAAGGATTCAGCGCAGATGCAAAGGTATGCTGTAAAACTAATGCCTCTCCTAATTATGATTTCAGCATGCTAAACATATTTCTAGAAAGCGCTTCTTGATTTTACATGAAGTTGATGATGTTGTAGAATTCTTCGTTCCAAGTTAATTTTATTATTTGTGTTAAAAGTAATGTGAATTTGAAATTTTTGCAGATGATGTATGAGGAAGCAAGCCAGGTTGCTAATGATGCAGTTGGAAGTATAAGAACAGTTGCTTCTTTCTGTGCTGAAGAGAAGGTGATGCAATTATACAAAAGGAAATGTGAAGGCCCTATGAGGACAGGGATAAGGCAAGGCATGATCAGTGGAATAGGATTTGGGTTATCTTTCTTCTTGCTGTTTTCTGTCTACGCAACCAGTTTCTATGCAGGAGCTCGACTCATTGAGGATGGCAAAACAACATTCTCAGACGTTTTCCTGGTAAATATTCTTCCCATGTGTATCAAAGTTTCTTAGAAGAAATTTGGCAACTTTCAGAATGGTGAATTTCACTCACACAAAATTATCTTAAAAAATACTTTGTATGTATGCTCTGCAGGTTTTCTTTGCCTTAATCATGGCAGCACTTGGAATTTCTCAATCAAGCTCCTTTGCTCCTGATTCTAGCAAAGCCAAGACCGCTGCTGGTTCCATATTCTCGATAATAGACAGGAAGTCAAAGATAGACCCAAGTGAGGAGTCTGGCATGAAATTGGATGATGTAAAAGGTGAAATTGAGCTTCGTCACGTAAGCTTTAAGTATCCTTCTAGGCCAGATATTCAGATTTTCAGAGACCTCAACTTGACTATTCATTCTGGCAAGGTAATGTTTAATGACAGGATTGTATTTGAACTTCCATTTCCTTTTGTCAACTAGCATTTCATTTAAAACATACTGACCAAGTTATTGTTCTGAATATCTTTCAGACTATTGCACTTGTGGGAGAAAGCGGTAGTGGGAAATCCACAGTTATCTCGCTATTGCAAAGATTTTATGATCCTGAATCTGGCCATATAACACTAGATGGAATTGAAATTCAAACGCTCCAACTCAAATGGTTGAGGCAGCAAATGGGGCTTGTCAGCCAAGAACCGATTTTGTTCAATGAAACTATCCGTGCCAACATTGCGTATGGAAAGGAAGGAGATGCAACTGAGGCAGAAATTATAGCTGCATCAGAGTTGGCCAATGCCCACAAGTTCATTAGTAGCTTACAACAGGTTAGAGGAATTCAAATCATTTTCAACACCAATGTCATTTTCATTCTTAAGAGCACAAACCAAGTTTCTTTACTTGAAGATGTGCTTTAATACTTGTCTTATAAGTTACAACAATATTGCAAAATGCAGGGTTATGATACCATGGTAGGTGAACGAGGAGTCCAATTGTCCGGTGGCCAGAAGCAACGTGTCGCCATTGCACGTGCTATAGTTAAAAGTCCAAAAATATTACTATTAGATGAGGCTACAAGTGCACTAGATGCAGAGTCTGAGAAAGTTGTTCAAGATGCATTAGACCGAATCATGGTTAACCGGACTACAGTTGTTGTGGCTCATCGATTATCCACAATCAAGAATGCTGATCTAATAGCAGTTGTTAAAAATGGAGTAATTGTGGAGAAAGGAAAGCATGAAAAATTGATTAATATCAAGGATGGATTTTATGCCTCCTTAGTGGCACTTCACTCTAGTGCTTCAACTGCATGAGCTTCTAGTAATTGTTCGTTTGGTTGTTTTCTTCTCTTATCAAGACAGAGAGGAGATATTATTTTATTTATTTTATGTAACATTTTTGTGACTAAAATGTATCATGTACTTTGAATTGTATTTTATTGAATTGTATTTTAGAAAACTCTAGTGACATTTTTTTTGTAGATTTCGATTAAGAAAGGAGATTTATAAATGTCATCTTATTATAAAAAATTTCATCTCTTTCTTTGATATGAGATTATAAATGAAGGACTTCATATGAATCTTTTACCAAACTCATGCATTATTGCTAAAGAGAATGAGGGACTTCGGGTGTGTTTAGAAGAATGTCCTCCCTTTTTCATTTTCCGAGCTAAAGACAATATCATCGCTTTAAAAAAAATAAAAAGCTCGAACTGCAATCACGGACAGAGTCAGGAAACTATTTTTAGATGGGCTGGAACTATTAAATAAAAATTATATCATTTTGCTGGGTAGAGGAGTTGGGTTAGGACTTAGGAGGACTTAAAGAGTAGACTGATGACTTCATTTGGGTGGACTAAATTATATATATATAAAAATAAAAATAATCAATATATTTTTTTGATTAATAGATGAAGTTAATAGACTAATCTTAACATATTTAAAGTTTCAAACAATTACTGCCGTCTAATTTTTCAATCCAATAACTTTTTATGTGACAATATAATCGATTAATCGTAATGATTTTGACCTGAAATAGAAGAGAGTTTGAATTTTAATGTTTGAAGTTTGAGAAGATATGGTAAGTTGAGAAGATTAGAAATAACTAAAATCTCCTTGATTTTGGGTAACTTCAAACAGATTCGGTGATTTTGTGTATCTAACTTCAAACAGATTCATGTCATATGCTTTATTTAATTTCAAACAAATTGATCACAATAGGCTTTTTTTTTTTTTTTTTTTTAATTTAAAAATTATAGCCCTATTTAAACCAAAGAGCTTACTAAGCTTCATTAATTGTTCAAGTCATTTTCCACCATCACTAACAATCAAAGATGAAGAGAATTATTATCTTGACTTGCATTGTGCATGCATTATTTTTAGTGACAAAATCTGAGAATGATTTGTCAGTACCTTCAATCTCACCGGCCTCGGATTGTTCTGACTTGATATTTGGCAACAATATTTTGGATTGCGTACCTTTTCTGAGTGATGGGAGTGAGAAAACAAAGCCAGAGGTTTCATGTTGCTCTGGGTTTGAAACAGTATTGAATACCAATGCTGAGTGCATTTGTTTCGCTATAAAATATTTTTCATTGCAAAATGTTTTCAGATGAAAATGATTTTTTTTTCCGTGTTTGGTTGCTTTCTGGAAAATGCTCCGAAAAATATTTTACAGTGTTGTGCTAAAGATAGAGCAGAAGAGGCGGGGGTTGAGACATGTGTGTTTTGGAAAATGGTTTACGAAAAAATTGGGCGTAAACCATTTTCCAAATTTTAACAAAGGATTTTCCGGTCAACGAAAATTATTTTCCGTTTGACCACCATTTTACAGTGAAACAAATACCCGCAAATCTGAAAATATTTTCCGAGAAATATTTTACAGCGAAACAAACGGAGCCTGAATGTTACTAAGACTGGTCCGGACACCCAAGGTTATAAAAAAAGTAGAATCAAAAGGGAAACATGTGACTTTGCAAAGTGTTTTCTAAGTTTAGGATAATTTTAATCTTTTTAAGTTAATTTTAAAATTTTGATTTTGTACCTTAATGTTTATATGTGTTTTTAATATCACTCTTTCGTCCATACTTGACACCCAAACCACACGCGCTTAAGTGCTTAAGTGCAACCTCGCTAACCAGAGATTCCACATATCCATACTTTCACCTTAGCCTTCTCCAATTGCCCTTACATTGAAAATCAACACCAAGTGCTTTCTTCTCCGCTCGACTTCTTTCTTAGATACCAACAACCCATATGGTTGTGGCTTGTGCGAGCCAAGAACGATTGGGCTCAGGCCGAGATGGCTAGTGGAGAGTCCAAGTCGGGCTTGAAAAAGCCGAGAAAAATCACTTCGAAGCCGAGGATGATCTTGATTGGCCATGAAGGTGCCGAGCATGCCAAGAAATGTCACCACGAGACCAGATCTACGCCGAGGAGGTCTCAGGGACCAAAGCAAAAATCCGAGGAAGACCAAATTGGGGCCGAGACCGAACAGTGATGTTGGACATGAGTGGCGACCGACCTGGGTTTGATAAGGCAGAGAGGAACCAGACTAAGGCCGAACAGGGCCCACGGAACCAATGTGAAGTCCGAGGGAGCTCACATCAACGCCGAAGAGATGCTTGATGCAGCCAAGGTGCACTATACGTGCTTTGGTGAGTTTCTTTCCCTTTTGCTCTTGTTGAACTGATTAAACGAACAAAGGAGACCAAAAATACTCTATGTTGCTCTGATTCTCCTTTTCTTTGTTCTGCCTGAACCTGTTGTGATGAAAATATCTGAGATATTAAATGGTTGTTTGACATACCTGATATGTGAACTTGGCGAGTCTTTTTGCTTCGGGGAGCCGAGAAGATCCATGACGAGGCCGAGGTGGCCTTCGACCGCCAATGGATGTGCCGAGGAGGGCTACAAGCTGAATCAGACTACAGATCAAAGCTTGGAGTCCAAAAAGATTACATGAAGCCCAGGCCGAACTGAGATTTGATCGGACAACATGTGCACCAGTATGTTTCCTTTCCTTTTTTTCTTTGTTGAGCCTACCGAAATGAGCAAAAATATTATCTGTTGCTGTTGGTTGAATCTCTGTAATAAACTCGCTTCCTCCCGGAACTCTCTGATGAACTGAGACATCACAACGCCAAAACTTGAAGTGTAGTTTCCCACAGACGGCGCCAATTGTCGGAACATAAAATGTAACAGTTATAGAACCGCAAATAAAACCTTGGCCATGAATCTCAGTCCATTGGAGACTAGCTAGTTGATAAAACAGAGCAAGAATTGATCCAACACAAACAGATACAACACACATATTTTAGGTGGTTCGGCAACTTGCCTACGTCCACATAGAGATTTGTAATATATCTGGTATAGCTACAAATACAGTGAAATACTTTGTCCGGAGCACCTGAGAGACCCCTCTCTCAAGTCTCTTTTGTGGTTTTCAGCCTTTTCTTCCCTTTTCCATCCTCCTTGTACGTTGCCTTTTCCTCTCATTTTATAGAGTTTCTGTACCTGGAATATCCTAGAAACTAATAGAACATATTTTAGATTTTTTATGAGATATTTTGTAAGATATTTTATGGGATATTTGTGAGATATTTTGTAGACCAATTATATTTACCAAGTTGTAAAATACATGTGATGTGGGCTATAAAATGGGGACCAAAATCCAACTTTGCTACCTTTTTTATTCCTACCCCTATATTTGTTTTAATTATAATTTTCGTTCCTCCAGTTAGATTACTTTTAGTAATTGATAAAAAAGATGGATAATATCTGCTAATGTTTGAGAAAGGGGGTAGTAGCTGCCTCATTTATTTTCTTTAACAGTTTTATAGCAGTGCAATTTTTATCTCGGGCATACTATGGGCATTTGTGTCTTTTAAGCCATTTTTCTAGGAAAGTCTTGCTTGCTTTATTTATTTTATATCTTAAGCTTATTTTCTGCATCTGGATAACATTATCTGTTTGATTTGTTGGGATCAATGTAAGTCTTTCTTTCCATTTTTTAGAATTGGGTTTATTCTGCTTACTATACTAAAGGTTTGTGTTCAAATGGGAACATGATGGTTGAAAGAATTGAAGAAAGTATTAGAAAAAGACAAGATCTCTTGAGATCTATATTCTTTTTTTTTTATCTCATATATTATCTACCACTTTTTGCACTTTCTATATTCTTTGATATTCTCAGTTTTACGGTACACATGAAAATGGTCATTGAGTCTGTAGTTCCAAATACTAATATTTGGGAACATGAGAAAGGGCACCAACATGTGGGATCAATTGATAGGATGTTCGGTTAATTTATAATTATTTTATTATAATTGGGTGAAAAATGATGGCAACTGGAGTCCATTATTTTGGTTATTGCTGTGTTGCTTGGCCGCCCATTACATATGTTCAAGGGTTCATTTTTGCAACTTGAGGTCGATATCTATTTTGAGTTGTTGGATCAAATGCTCTCAAGTTTTATAAACTTGTCTAGTTATACTTGATATGGCCATTATCTTAACCTGATAAAATAATTTGAGTGCACAGGGGGTGAGCACTTATTAAGATTAAACTAGTTATTTTTATAAGATATCACGTGCAAATATCAGGAATGAGCTTTTTCACCAAGGAGGAGACGTGTTCGGCCTTCTCTAGGCTTAATGGATATTCATCATAGGATGGTAAGCATAACACTTCAATCAACTGATGTTTACTCACGTTCTCTCCTGGTTTATTTTTGTCATCAGGAAACCAAAGTATTCAAAATTGACATTTTGGCAAAAATATCTCTTATATGGAGCACGAAAATCATAGCGGGAGGCATGCATAGTATCGCCAACTAGACAAGGAAGGCTCTAATGCCATCTTCAAGACAAGGATTGAAGGCAAAAAGTAATAAGCCTAACTCGTCTGCGGGCGAGGGTAGGTTAAAATACCAAGCCTAACTCGTCCGGGGGCGAGGGTAGGTCAAAGTAACAAGTGGACGGAGCTTACCATTTCTGCAGGAGTGTCGTAAGTTAAAATATCACTGTAAGGATTCGCTTACCACTTATGCGGGAGTGTCGTAAGTTAAAATATCACTGTAAGGATTCGCTTACCACTGATCTGCGGGAGTGTCGTAAGTTAAAATATCACTTAAAGATTCGTTTACCACTTTTGCGGGAGTTCGTAGTTAAAATACCATTGTTAGATTCACTTACCACTTCTGCGGGAGTGTCATAAAATATCACTGTTCGGAACCACTATCATTTAGGGAGTGTCATAATTATATCATTTAAAGATTGGGGGTTGAGGAATAATTCGTCCCGTTTAAGGAAGTGACAGGAGTATCTTATTGTCCGAGTTTACAACGTAACAAGAGAATATATCTGTTCAGGAAGGGATTGGCTTCCTAAAAATGCTAAGGTAAGGTCCCTCTTTTTATAAAATAATATCCATGATAGGTTTAAGTTCGGTATTTATTTCGAAATTTATTAGACAGTGACAAAACTTGGGAATTGTATTGTGTTAAATTCTTTGCATTCTTGAGTGCGCCACACGTCTTTATATCTTTGTTTATCTATGGATTATGTGAGATAATATAAAATTGATGATCATAACTAGTAAATTAAGAGTGCAATTCATAGTAAAAAAATCAACACTGAAACTGAAGTTAAAAATAAAATTAAACTTAAAATCCCAAATGTTAGGAGCTTTGTTACAAAAAAAAAAGGGGGTAAGCAAAAACTAAAGTTAAAGAGATTAGTTTAAATATAAAGTTAAAACAACGATTACAAGCTTGGGGGTAGTCTGGGCGCATCTGCCATTTTGTCAGTGAGTTTGGGTTGCGAACTCTCTTGAAGCTGGTCCTTCTCCCCTCGCTTGTCGTCGATCTCCTCATCCTCTTCTTCATCAGCCTCGTCCCCGGAATCTTTTAGACCCGCTTCAGGATATGGGAGTGGAGTGTTGGTACGGAGGAAAAGATCAGACGTTTCAGGCTGTTCGGTCTTATTCAGGGCGGATTTCCATCCATGCCTGAACCCACTGTTGTAAACCATTTGGAACTGGGTTTTGACTTCGTCCATAACTCTTTCTTTCCTTAGTTCCTTCCCTTCATTCATAAGTTGAAATATCACTGTTCAAAATCGTTTACCACTTCTCAGGAGTGTCATAGACAAAAAAATTTCATCAGAATCGCTTATCACTTCTCAGGGAGTCTCATAAGTACATTATGTTAAATCGGTTGTTCGAAAAGTGAAATCATCCCCGTTCAAGAGGAGGCTGCATCTCCGAAACATATTAAGCTTCAATTTACAGGAAGCTTCTGGAGCTCTTTAGGGTAACAATAATCACATACTATATCATGTATTTTTAGAGATCAGCCAAAGTAATGTAGGGTTGATGATCATAATAATTACATTAAGACGGCAGCGGTTCATTGAAATTATTCTTGGGGTTGTGCATATTGATTCCGACTCCCTCGGGAGTTACTCAAGGAAGCCGAAATCAGGGGGTAATGGAGGGGGACAAAAATTAGCTAAGACAAATATAGGGTTAAAAATAGAAGTGGAAGCATAGTTGGAATTTATCTCCACTTTACAGCTTGATAAACATAATTAGTCTATAAAATATCTGATAAATATCTACAAAATATCATGTATATATTCTATGAAATTCTACTATATTCTAGGCACAAAAGAAATTCTATATATGTAAAGGAAAAGCAACGGGAAAAGAGAGGAAAAAAAAGGCAACTAAGAGACAGAAAACTAAAAAAAGAGATATGAGAGAGAGAGTCTCTCAGGGTGTTCGGTAAACGTATTTTATTGTGCTTACAACTATATTTGATATATTATGGATCTGGATGTGGACATAGGCAAATTGCCGAACCACCTAAAATTATATGTTTTGTATTCTGTTCTATTTTATCAACCAACAGTCTCCAATGGACTTGAGATTCATCGTACTTGTGAGGTTTGATGTGGTTCCATTATAACGTGAAAAAATCCCCCCTACAATATATATATATTATATATATCTATATATATATATATATATATATATATACAATATATATATATATTTTTTCTTTAACTAGCGTATGGTATTTTAAATGCGTTTTTGGAGGAATTGATTTAAAGTTCTGTTTATTGCGTCTTTGCCTATTCATTTGGACCCTTTTAGTTTGGTTATGCTTGTTCTAAAGAGTTCTATGCTTCCCTATAATAGTTTTGATGTAGTGAGACTGGTCCTTTTTTCTGTATATAGTTTGATTTCTTTTTTATGTTGACATGTGTGAAACAGATGGGTTTTAGTAATGTGGCAACCAGATCGAAGACAAGTTCTGGCAAGTGGCCTGTGCCGACAACATTGGGTTGTGATGGTGCTAAGGAATGTAAGGGCAATTGGAGAAGGCTAAGGTGTAAGTATGGATATGTGGAATCTCTAGTTAGCGAGGTTGCACTTAAGCACTTAAGGCCATCTCCAGCAGTTCTCTAAAATTATCTCTACTCTATCTCTATATTTACACTATCAACAACTCTCTATTTATTTTTACTCCAGCAGTACTCTCTATTTCACTCTCTACTCTATTTAAATATATTTTTTTATTCTTTTATCTTATTTAAATATTATACTTTTTATTCTTCTTTATTATTATTTCCCACCAAAAATAACCAACTGCCATAACAAATCCTTCCCACCCGCCACCACTACAACCACCGTAAATCAACCCAGAGCAACCAAAAACCACCGCAACCACCACCGTGAATCAACCATCAACCACCACAAACCTAACAAAAACCACCACAAAATCAATTTCTCAGCAACCAAACAGTCAAATTCCAAAGTTTCAAAACTAAAGAATTAAAAAGAAAAAAAAACCCAGATCCGGCACGGCTCCACCACCTCCAAGCCGAGACCCACGGCTCCACCACCAAAAACCCAAACCCGTTTCCAACCACCACGCCGTGAACCCAAGCCCAAGCCCAAGCCGTCAACCACCACCACGCTGTGCACCGAAACCCAACCGGCAAAACCCAGAAAACCCAACCGACAAAACCCAAGCCCAAGCTGAAAATCAACAGAAAACCCAACCACCACCACGCCGGCAAGCCCAACCACCGAATCACCACCACGCTGTGCTTCAACAGAAAAATCAACAGAAAACCCAACCACCACCATGCCAGCAAGCCCAACCACCAAATCACCTCCAGGCCGAGACCCACAGCTCCACCACCAAAAACCCAAACCCGTTTCCAACCACCACGCCGTGAACCTAAGCCCAAGCCCAAGCCGTCAACCACCACCATGCTGTGCACCGAAACCCAACCGGCAAAACCCAAGCCCAAGCCGAACAAAAACCCACCGCAAAACCCAGAAAACCCAACCACCAAAAACCCAAACCCGTTTCGTGCTTCAACCAAAACCCAATAGAAAGCCCAACCACCGAAAGAGCAAAGAGAGAAGAGAGAGCAGAGAGAACAGAGAGGAAATGAGAAGAAGAGAGAGAAATTTTCGGAAGAAATGAGAGGAGAGAGAAAAAAATCGGAAGAAATATCAGTTGTAGGGTGGGGTTAGAACTGAAAGAAATTGGTTTTTTAATTTTTACAAAGTGTACAGTAGCCTTTCATTTTTGAAAGGCTACTGTACACTTTGTAAAAAAATTTGAGGATGAAAAGGAGGTTTGGATGACTGCTGGAGCCGGCTTTTTGGTTTTGTTCTCTACAAATAGAGATGAAGAGCAGTTTTGGATCACTGCTGGAGATGGCCTAAGCGCGTGTGGTCTGGGTGTCAAGTATGGACGAAAGAGTGATATTAAAAACACATATAAACATTAAGGTACACAATCAAAATTTTAAAATTAACTTAAAAAAATTAAAATTATCCTAAACTTAGAAAACACTTTGCATAGTCTGACATGTTTCCTTTTGATTCTATTTATTTTATAACCTTGGGTGTCCGGACCAGTCTTAGTAACATTCAGGCTCCGTTTGTTTCGCTGTAAAATATTTCCCAGAAAATATTTTCAGATTTGCGGGTGTTTGTTTCACTGTAAAATAGGTGGTCAAACGGAAAATAATTTTCGTTGACCAGAAAATCCTTTGTTAAAATTTGGAAAATGGTTTACGCCCAATTTTTTCGTAAACCATTTTCCAAAAACGCACATCTCACCCCCCGCCACTTCTTCTCTATCTTTCGCACAACACTGTAAAATATTTTTCGGAGCATTTTCCAGAATGCAACCAAACACGGAAAAAAAATTATTTTCATCTGAAAACATTTTGCAATGAAAAATATTTTACAGCGAAACAAATGCACTCAGCATTGGTATTCAATACTGTTTCAAACCCAGAGCAACATGAAACCTCTGGCTATGTTTTCTCACTCCCATCACTCATAAAAGGTACGCAATCCAAAATATTGTTGCCAAATATCAAGTCAGAACAATCCGAGGCCGGTGAGATTGAAGGTGACAAATCATTCTCAGATTTTGTCACTAAAAATAATGCATGCACAATGCAAGTCAAGATAATAATTCTCTTCATCTTTGATTGTTAGTGATGGTGGAAAAGACTTAAACAATTAATGAAGCTTAGTAAGCTCTTTGGTTTAAATAGGGCTATAATTTTTAAATTAAAAAAAAAAAAAAAAAAAAGCCTATTATGATCAATTTGTTTGAAATTCAATAAAGCATATGACATGAATCTGTTTGAAGTTACCCAAAATCAAGGAGATTTTGGATATTTCTAATCTTTTCAACTTACCATATATTCTCAAACTTCAAACATTAAAATTGAAACTCTCTTCTATTTCAGGTCAAAATCAGTACGATTAATAGATTATATTGTCACATAAAAAGTTATTGGATCGAAAAATTAGACGGCAGTAATTGTTTGAAACTTTAAATATGTTAAGATTAGTCTATTAACTTCATCTATTAATCAAAAAAATATATTGATTATTTTTATTTTATATATATATAATTTAGTTCCACCCAAATGAAGTCATCAGTCTACTCTTTAAGTCCTCCTAAGTCCTAACCCAACTCCTCTACCCAGCAAAATGATATAATTTTTATTTAATAGTTCCAGCCCATCTAAAAATAGTTTCCTGGCTCTATCCGTGATTGCAGTTCGAGCTTTTTATTTTTTTTAAAGAGATGATATTGTCTTTAGCTCGGAAAATGAAAAAGGGAGGACATTCTTCTAAACACACCCGAAGTCCCTCATTCTCTTTAGCAATAATGCATGAGTTTGGTAAAAGATTCATATGAAGTCCTTCATTTATAATCTCATATCAAAGAGATGAAATTTTTTATAATAAGATGACATTTATAAATCTCCTTTCTTAATCGAAATCTACAAAAAAATGTCACTAGAGTTTTCTAAAATACAATTCAATAAAATACAATTCAAAGTACATGATACATTTTAGTCACAAAAATGTTACATAAAATAAATAAAATAATATCTCCTCTCTGTCTTGATAAGAGAAGAAAACAACCAAACGAACAATTACTAGAAGCTCATGCAGTTGAAGCACTAGAGTGAAGTGCCACTAAGGAGGCATAAAATCCATCCTTGATATTAATCAATTTTTCATGCTTTCCTTTCTCCACAATTACTCCATTTTTAACAACTGCTATTAGATCAGCATTCTTGATTGTGGATAATCGATGAGCCACAACAACTGGAGTCCAATTAACCATGATTCGGACTAATGCATCTTGAACAACTTTCTCAGACTCTGCATCTAGTGCACTTGTAGCCTCATCTAATAGTAATATTTTTGGACTTTTAACCATAGCACGTGCAATGGCAACACGTTGCTTCTGGCCACCAGACAATTGGACTCCTCGTTCACCTACCATGGTATCATAACCCTGCATTTTGCAATATAGTTGTAACTTATAAGACAAGTATTAAAGCACTTCTTCAAGTAAAGAAACTCAGTTTGTGCTCTTAAGAATGAAAATGACATTGGTGTTGAAAATGATTTGCATTCTTCTAACCTGTTGTAAGCTACTAATGAACTTGTGGGCATTGGCCAACTCTGATGCAGCTATTATTTCTGCCTCAGTTGCATCTCCTTCCTTTCCATACGCAATGTTGGCACGGATAGTTTCATTGAACAAAATTGGTTCTTGGCTGACAAGCCCCATTTGCTGCCTCAACCATTTGAGTTGGAGCTTTTGAATTTCAATTCCATCTAGTGTTATATGGCCAGATTCAGGATCATAAAATCTTTGCAATAGCGAGATAACTGTGGATTTCCCACTACCGCTTTCTCCCACAAGTGCAATAGTCTGAAAGATATTCAGAACAATAACTTGGTCAGTATGTTTTAAATGAAATGCTACTTGACAAAAGGAAATGGAAGTTCAAATACAATCCTGTCATTAAACATTACCTTGCCAGAATGAATAGTCAAGTTGAGGTCTCTGAAAATCTGAATATCTGGCCTAGAAGGATACTTAAAGCTTACGTGACGAAGCTCAATTTCACCTTTTACATCATCCAATTTCATGCCAGACTCCTCACTTGGGTCTATCTTTGACTTCCTGTCTATTATCGAGAATATGGAACCAGCAGCGGTCTTGGCTTTGCTAGAATCAGGAGCAAAGGAGCTTGATTGAGAAATTCCAAGTGCTGCCATGATTAAGGCAAAGAAAACCTGCAGAGCATACATACAAAGTATTTTTTAAGATAATTTTGTGTGAGTGAAATTCACCATTCTGAAAGTTGCCAAATTTCTTCTAAGAAACTTTGATACACATGGGAAGAATATTTACCAGGAAAACGTCTGAGAATGTTGTTTTGCCATCCTCAACGAGTCGAGCTCCTGCATAGAAACTGGTTGCGTAGACAGAAAACAGCAAGAAGAAAGATAACCCAAATCCTATTCCACTGATCATGCCTTGCCTTATCCCTGTCCTCATAGGGCCTTCACATTTCCTTTTGTATAATTGCATCACCTTCTCTTCAGCACAGAAAGAAGCAACTGTTCTTATACTTCCAACTGCATCATTAGCAACCTGGCTTGCTTCCTCATACATCATCTGCAAAAATTTCAAATTCACATTACTTTTAACACAAATAATAAAATTAACTTGGAACAAAGAATTCTACAACATCATCAACTTCATGTAAAATCAAGAAACGCTTTCTAGAAATATGTTTAGCATGCTGAAATCATAATTAGGAGAGGCATTAGTTTTACAGCATACCTTTGCATCTGCGCTGAATCCTTTCATGAACTTCACTTGAACAAATCCATTAATTCCAATTAGAGGAAGCAATACAAGGATAATTAAAGCCAACTGCCAGCTAGCAATAAAAGCAATGAGCAACCCAGCAACTACTGCAGCAATAATTTCTACCATCTGACCAAGTGCATCCCCAACTAAGGCACGTACTGATGCTGCATCTGCTGATAGCCTAGCGCCAATTGCACCACTTGAGTGCTCAGGCTCATCAAACCAACTAACCTCCATGTTAACCACCTTCTCAAAGCACAGTACTCTAATACGTTGGATTAATTTACATCCAGCCACAGCAAAGAAGTATGATCGTGCTGGAATCACTAGAAATGATGCCAGACCAAGGACCAAACATATTAATGCCCAAAATTCTGAATCCTTTTTTAGTTCTTTAGGTGGTTCATAAAATGTCTTGATAACACCGGAAATTAGTACACCGAAAATTGGAAATATCACGCCGTTCATGATTGCAGCTATAGCTCCAATTATGAGCACTGGAATCTCAGGCTTGTTGAGGTAGGCCATGCGGCGGAGTGGAACCTCTGGAAGTTGTTCTGTAGGTAGGGAAGGGGTATCTGGTTCTTCCCATGCAATGTCGGGTACATTAACTCCTGTAGGTAAACCAAATGACACAGAGAATGAGTGGTGGCTACTGTTTCCTACTCCAGATGATCCACGGCTTATGGATCGTTGGATTGACATTCTTTGACTTGACTGTCTAAATGATTCAACAGTAATTTCTGGTTTGTTTTGATCATCTACAGCTAGTTCTGATTCTTTATTTACTTCTTGCAAGCGTATAAGCTGAGAGTATGCTCCCTCAGGATCCTTGAGTAGTTCGGAGTGTGAGCCTGATCAAATGACATAAACATTATTCAGAACATAAGTCAACTAATAACAAAATCCATAATTATTTTTATTGGCAAAAGGTAATGCATGATAGTATCAGAAAGCAAGTCCTTTTCAATTTTATTTATTTATTTATTATTTTCAATTATGCAACTACTTAAAATCATTTGTGAATTTTGAAAAACAAAATGATGTTTGATGATGAAGGCTTCCACTTCCTCATCGAAAATTAAAAAATTCAAACACTTCAAATGAGATAACAATTTAGTACTAACTATAGCCGTAGGGTTTGATGAACACTTTGATATTGGTTCCACATGAGAATGAGCTAAAAGAATATGCATGGCTATAGTTGTTAGGTACCTTTTTCAACCATCTTTCCTCTATGAATGACGGCAATCATATCAGCATTCCTTATTGTGCTCAAACGATGGGCAACAATGACAGTTGTCCGGTTGACCATAATCCTGTCCAATGCCTCCTGCACTACCCTCTCAGACTCTGCATCCAGTGCACTTGTAGCTTCATCGAGAAGTAAGATTCGTGGATCTTTCAGAATTGCTCTTGCAATGGCAATCCTCTGCTTCTGTCCACCAGACAGCTGTGTTCCGTGCTCACCAACCATGGTATCTAGCCCCTGGAAGTGAAATTCAAAATATTGAAGTAAATTGACAATTTTTCTGACAATGAATATGAACAAAAGGTCCTACAGTGTAACTAAATTGATTGAAAATTAGAACCTGTGGCAATTTATCAATGAATTTAGCAGCATTGGCAAGTTCAGCAGCTGCTCTTATCTCTTCAGTAGTTGCACCATCCTTTCCATATGCAATATTCTCCTTAATGCTGGATGCAAATAACACAGGTTCCTGACTGACAAGACCAATTTTCCCCCTAATCCAATTAAGCTGAAACTCTTTGAGGTTAATGCCATCAATAAGAACTTCACCAGCATGAGGGTCATAGAATCTCTCTATCAAACTAATGACTGTAGACTTTCCACTTCCACTTTGTCCAACCAAAGCTGTAGTTGTACCACTTGGGATAGAAAGAGAGAATCCATTGAATATTTGCTCATCTGGTCTGCTCGGGTAACTGAAATAAACATCCCTTAACTCTACATCTCCATGAATGTCATCTAATGTCCTTCCCTTTGTGTCATAAGCATCTATGATCGGCTTCCTCTCTATAGTTTCAAACATCTTAAATGCTGCAGCTTGACCAGCAGCAAATGCACTCATGCAGGGAGATGCCTGTCCTAGAGACCTGAAACATCCATATGGAAGTAAAAAATGAGACAAGATGAATAATTAAGAAACTAAGATGTACAATTACTAATCAGTATGTTCAAATGTTTTGCTTTCTTTTTATGAAACAAAAGTAGACGGAACTTTCCATTATAAGGTACAATGAGAATATATAAGTATTTTAGCATATGAAAGCTATTAGAAGAAAAACAAGAAAATAAATGAAGCTCACATGGAACCAGTAAACACAGCAATTATCACATTCAGCACTTCACCCCCAGTATATCCTCTGTCCAGTATCATCTTTGCACCAAACCATATAGCCAAAGAATAACTGCAGAAGATCACTAACATAACCGTGCCAAGACCAAAACCGGCAGCCAAGCGCTCATGAATGCCCGCTTTGTAAGCTTTTACAAGAAATTTGTTGTAATTAGTTATAGCTTGCTTCTCAC